>JAQZBX010000918.1:10814-93210 GCA_029593785.1 Cabassous unicinctus
TTTTTTTTTTTTTTTTTTTTTGTTACTGCAAGCATGGGATATATTTTCCAGCCTTTCACTTTCAATCTATTGGTATCACTTTCAATGTATTGGTATAAGGTGAGCCTTTTGTAGACAGCATATAGATGGCTCATATTTTCTTATCCATTCCACCAGTCTGTGTCTTTTGATTAGGGAGTTTTTAATCCATTAACATTCAATATTATTACTGAAAAGGCAGTTCTTATTTCACCTATTTTGACCTTTAGGTTTTATCTGTCATATTTTATTTTCACCTCTCTTCTACACTTTTAGTTACTTTTACTGATATACTCTTCATTTCTTGACTCTTCCAGGCCTCTCTCTCCTGTCTTTTCTTTTCAGGCTGTTGCACTCCCTTTAGTATTTCCTGGAAAAAAACCATCTCTTTGTTACAAAGTCTCTCAGTTTCTGTTTATCTGTGAGTATTTTAAATTTACCCCCATTTTTGAAAGAAATTTTGCTGGATATCAGAATCTTGGCTGGCAGTTTTTCTTTTGCTTTATCATAAATATATCTTACTACTGTTCTCTTGCCACCATGGATTCTGATGAGAATTTGGCACTTAATCTTATTGGGTATCCCATTTATGTTATACATAATTTTTCTCTTGGTGCTCTCAGAATTCTCTCTTTGTCTTTGGCGTATGACATTCTGATTAGTATGTTTCTCAGAGCTGTTCTATTCAGATTTATTTAGATGGGAGAATTTGTGCTTCTTGGATACAAATATTTATATCCTTCAATAGGGTTGGAAATTTCCACCATTATTTCGTCAAATATTCCTCTTGCCCCTTTTTTGTTCTCTTCTCCTGTTGGGACACCTAAGGTGTATGTTTGCACAGCTCTTGCCATCATTAATTCCCTAAGACCCTGTTCAATTTTTTCCATTCTTTTCTTCATCTGTTCTATTGTATGTTTGCTTTTGGAGGCTATGTCTTGAAGCTCACCAATCCTTTCTTCTCTCAACTCAAATCTGCTGTTTTATGCCTCCAGTGTATTTTTTATTTCATTTATTGCACCTTTCATTCCCATAAGATCTGCTATTTCAATATGTATGCTTTCAAATTCTTCTTTGTTCTCACCCAGTTTCTTCTTATTATCCTTATTCTCTTTAGCCATCTCATTGAATTTATTAAGGACATTTGTTTGAACATCTATGATTAGTTGTCTCAACTCCTTTATGTCACCTGGAGGCTTATATTTTTCCTTAAACTGGGCCATATCTTCCTGTTTCTTGGTATGGATTATAATCTTTTGTTGGTGTCTTGGCATTCAGTTTACTAAATGTATTTATTCTGGATGCAGTTTCTCTCTTTAGTTTAGGCTTTCTTGCCCTTTCTCCCTTGATGGTTTTGTAGTGGGAGCCCAGGATATAGATGGTACTGTAAGCTGTGGATGCTGAAAGTGTGTTCATTGCACTAGGAACTAATGAAGCTTCTCCCACCTTTCCTCTGCCAGGCGTAGGGACAGAGTAACAGCCATATGTAATAATCCAAGTGGTTCAGGCCAAGAGCATCTGTAATTTCCCAGAGACATTGATGAAGCTTCATGCCCCTTCTTCCCCTGCCTGGGGCAAGGATGGAGCTGCAGTTTGGGCAGCAATCTTTGCCATTTAGGTCCAAAATGACCACATTTACCCAGGTAAACTGTCATGGCACTACCATGCCCCCACCAGGGGTGTGGATGAACCATCTGGAGTGCCCAAGAATATAATGCTTTTGGGTCAAATGTGCCTGCAGTTGTCCTGAGAGCCTGAGGGAGTACTGTCCCTTCTGTTATTTAGGGGGGTGGGGATCCACAGGCACCCAACAGTTCCATCCTTATAGGCCAAAAGTACCTGCCATTGTTAAGAAAGGTTGTGGAAACACAGTGCCCCTTCCATCCTACCTTGGGGGTGGGGATGGGCCACAGGTGTCCAATATTCAGTCTGTGTGGGCCAAAAGAACCTGAAGTTACCCAGAGAAGCTGGGGAAACACCATCCCCTCTTGCCCTATTGGGGATGTGGTAGAGCCACAGGTACCCAACAGTTGAGCTCTTGCAGGCCAAAAGCACCTGCATTTGCCGTGAGAAACTAAGGAAATGCCAGTCCACTCTTATCTATAGGGAGGGCAGGGATGGAGATAGAATCAAAGGCACTCAACAAACCAGTTCATGTAGGCTGAAATTGCCTGCAGTTGCCCAGAAGTCAAGGAAATACAGGTCCTCTCCTATCTTATTGGGGTGTGGGAATGGAGCCTCAGGTGTCTGACTATTCAGTCTGTGCTGGCCTAAAGCACCTGTTTAAGTCCTCCCAGCTTCTTCGCTGTCGGACGTGGGGCTGGGGTCTAGACCAGAGCTGCAATCTGACCTAGGTGGAAAGAAGCCTGTCCCTACCAGCACTGTGTTTTTCAATAAGCCCCAGATAGAGTTAAATGGCAGCTACCGGCCCCTTTCAGAATTAGACAGGTTCAAACTTTAGCTATTCTTAGGACTATACTTTAGCAAGCCAAATTTACTAATCAGTAGCTGAAGTCAGTGCCCAAAGGTCTCTTCCTTCCCTGTTTTTGAGAAATGGAGCTTCCAACACCAGCCACAGAATAGCTCCTGAGTTGGGTTGCACTGCCAGTGTAAGACGGACACCAGCCTCTGTGGCATGGAGTGCTTTACTCATGAATCCTCACTGCAGATGGGCAATCTCTTCCTTCCATACTTTCAAGGATTTTGCAGGATGCTCTTCTGTCTCCTGGGCCCCCCAAACAGGTGCTTTAAATAGCTCTGTTAAGATTACTAACTGACCTGTAAGACCAGCTGACTCTTGGAATGCCTTAATCAGCCACCATCTTGCCCCTCCTGGGCCCAAAGATAGACTTTTTGAGGCATGTTGCCACTTAGAAGGTTATTGCCATAATCCATTAACAAGTAAGAAACATTAATTAGTAGCCACACGAATAGAAATAAAGATATGGATTAGAACAAAATCTGGTTCATAAGGTAAAATTATTAATAAGATGAAGCAAGGTTTATATTTGGAGCTGCTAGTAAGGGAGGCTGAGGTGATTCCATTAAAAGAGATAGAGAATAGAACAGGAGAATCAGTTTTTATATATTCAGGAATTGGCAGGCAGTGTGTTACAATCTGTTTCTTAAGTTTGGGAGACAATCATCTTGCCAATAACCCATTATATAATTGCACAAGGCTTGTTACAAATGTTTATACACACAAACACACACACGACCTGGACCATGACATACTCTGGGGATTGTATCCTACAAGAATTTTCAGTAAATCCCTTTGATCCAGTGAAAAAGGCATGGTTCTCTATCATGAAATATAATGGGAAATGTCTCATCAAATGATGAAACAAAAAAATCAACAAAACAATGTATTTTCCTCCTATTCCCTCTGTCCTTTAGTGTATATTAATTTCCTGCCTCTCCTGCACATCATTAATGCCCATTCCCTTGTGCATGAAAAGAACCATGAACTTCAGTTGAGAGTATTGTTGAGGATGCCAGGTTATGGGGCCCAAATTTCATATTTGATATTAGTGGAAATAAATTTGTTATAGTCTGATAACTAAGGTCTTTGGCAATGAGTCAGAAGAAAACATATTCATACAGAATTTTTAAAGTGTATGAAAAAATTAATTCTGTAAAGATTAATCCATCAAAAGATGTAAAAATTGGAAGAGAGTGGAGTCCTGAAATATAGGTATTCTGGTATAAAGCCATTGCGATAATTTAGGTAAGTGCATATTACAACCCATTCAGTGATGGCTAAAGTGAGAAAGGAGAAATAACAGATACTTATAATATTTATATGTATAATAATTTTTGTTTTATTTTTACCTATCATTCCCAAACCTAATTCTATTGGATTAACATTCACTTGCATTTCTGCAAATCATTTTTTTGCATTTGTTATGGCTAGTCTTGACTTAAATACATTGGTAGTCTTCATAATCCTTTTATAACTATCATGAATAACGTGGTCATAATGTATATAAAATCTCTGGAACTCAATGCTCAATACTCAAATAATCCCCTCAAAATAAAAGAGCTCATATAATAATCAACTAGGAGGAAGATATTGATAACTTAGAAGTTGGTATTTTACAGAGGAAGCTGTAGAGGGTGTAAATGACACAAAACAATGATATTTCACTGGGCAGGTTGAAGGTGGTAGAATGCTTGTCTAAATATCTGATTCCTGAATAATTTGGCAAAATATGTCAAAGCCTCTATTTTAAAAAGTCAGAAATTAAGTTAGAGTACATAAGGACACCTGGCTTTCATTATTCCATCCTTCCTGCTCCCTGCCTTATCTCACACATGTGCCCAAATAAGCCTATCTAAATGACATTTCTGCAAATATTCCCAATAGCAGGAGGATTATTAAGACAAGATCCACAATGTAGAATTAAGACATATGGAAACCCAGTTTCATCTTCAGATTTAACTAACTTGTAATAGATAAGAGTAAGAATGATGAAAGAAGAAAAGTAACTCACTTTTGAAGTTAGTTGCTATTCAACATGTAACTACAGAGATTGATTTTATAAATAACAATGGCAATATGACTCTAATATCTGTGGGCAGGCAAAATTTCTTGTGTTTGAAGTAAGGATGAACAATTACAGAACCCCCACTTTCATCCCTTAAAATATGGGTGTTAAGTTCTTGTGTTACATTTTTAGGAAGCAGTAAAGGTGACAGAGTCCTAACAATCATATTTGAAGTGACCTGAGCTGAGAGGTAGAAAAAAAAATGACTTGGATGCTCTTTCTTTTTTACTTTGTCCAAACGTTAGACTTAACTCAAGACAGAAAAGTCCAGTATAGCCCATTGCTTCTTAGTAGAGCTACCTGACATAAGAAAGTAAAGATCTGGAGCCATTTTAGATGTTTTCTTGGGTTTGTTTACGACTCGTGGAATTATGTTATAAACAACAGAAAAATGAAAACATTCATATTTCCCCTCACTTCCCTGAAAGATCTTGATAATTTATGGTTTCTAATGTACTGATGCCAGACAGGAAGATTTGGAAGAAATTATATTTCATACTGGCTGTCTGGAAGGCATGAGTCTCATAGTTCTGCTGAATTTTATAGCGTAATCCTGTGATTTGGTAGATTTTAGAATGACATTATCATTCTAAGGAACCTGAGAAAGGCAGTTTCTTGCATTCAGCTTCAGTTTTTTGTTATGGCTTATAAAAATATAATGGCTAGATGAGTCCTGTGGACTTGAATATGGTTGAGAAAATATTTTAATACAGGTAAAGGCTCATTTATAAGATCTCCATAAATTATATTTCCTTTTCTGATAGAGACAGAGTAAAACTTCATCTATGAATATGCTGACAGGAATCATGGGGTAATTCAACCATGCTAAGCCTGATGGGAACAGAATGCCCTTCCCCAGAGTACCTCTAGGTCCCAAAGGGCAAGGGTTACAAGCAAGCATCCTGATATTACTAACAATGTAGCAGAATGATGATGCTATTATCAGAAGAATGTGTATGACTGGAAATTCAAACATTTAGCAACTGTGATCCCTTGGTTAATTTTCTAATTTTCTCTAAGCCTCAGTTCAATCATCCAGAGAACAGGAATAGCAATATTCTTCTAATATAATTTTATAAGGATAAATTCAATAACTATATTAAATAACTGGTTCAGAGTACCAACCCAATAAATATTTGTTCCATTCTCTTTCCTCTTTCTTAGAGAAATCCATTTCAAAAAGACATTAAACTAAGCCTTAATGATCTCACAAGAGAGAGAAAAGATTCATTCATGAATAAGTAAGTGCAATTCATGTTTATTATAAATTATTTAATACAGATGTGTAAAAACTTATGAAATTCAAAAGGAAGAATGATTGATTTTTCTTAATCATGATTAGGTTTTGATGGTGATAGGAAAAAGTTGCAAAAAGAAGAAGATTTTTCATTGAGTGTAAAATAGGAAATAAGTTTGCAGGAAGAAGAGAAAGGAAAAGGAGAAGGAGAAGGAGAAGAAGAACATAAACAAGAAGAACAAGAAGAAAAAGGAGAAGAAGAAAAGGAAAAAGAAAAAGAGGAAGATGGAGGAGGAAGAGGGAGAGAAGAGAGAAGAAGATGAAGAAGGGGAGGAGGAGGAAGAAGGCAAAGAATATGAAGATGAAGAAGAGGAAGGAGAAGGAGAAGGAGAAGGAGAAGGAGAAGGAGAAGAAGGTATTAGTCTGCCAAAGGGGTGCTGATGGAAAGTGCAAGAAATCCTTTGGCTTATATAAGAGGTATTCATTTGGGGTAAATCTTACAGTTAAAAGGTCTTAAAGAGTCCAACTCAAGTTTGCTTTCTCACCAAAGTCAGTTGCCACGTATTGAAGCAAGATGTTCTTTGATCTCTGTAAGGGTTCAGCCTTCCCCTTTGGGCTTCCTTTCTTTCAGCTGCAGACTGGCATAGGGCTTGTCTCTCAGGGCTTCCTCTCTCTCCTGGCATAGGGCTAATTTCTTTCTGGCCTTCAATATCAGCCTTGACTCTCTTCCCATGGTCAGCTGCAACCTATCTAGTGAATGGCTCATTTCTCCCCAGGGCCCTGGAATCAAAACTGACAGAGCTCTCTCTCTTCCAGTGTCTATATCTCAGTCAGTCTTTCTCTGTGTTTCCATATATTATACCCACCAAGGGGGCAGGGACTCAACCTGAGTTTTGCCTTACTGACATAGCCCAATCAGAGGCCCTAAATTGATTTTATTAAACAAACTTAATCAGAGGCCCTTCACTGAATTTAATACAATTAAAAGTTATCACATCCAGAGAGATAGATTAGTTTATAAAAATAATCATTCTTTTTTTGGGAGTCACAAAAATAATCTCAAACTGTCACAAATAATAAGAAGAAAAAGATGTGGACTGAGTATAGCTGATGGAAGAACCTTTAAGTAGAAAAGTGAGATTTACCTACATTATAAGGTGTTTGCCAGAATAATTAGAAACAGGCTGGAAAGAAAGATTGGGATCACATTTTAAAAAGTCTTGATGGTAAATATATAGACAAAAATTATGTCCTAATGTCCTGAATGGATTTTATGAGCATAAAGAAAAATTATATCCCATTATCTTCTCTTTCATTAGGCTTCAGAGTATCTTGGGACTCATCACACCCTACTTGGCAAAATGGATGGGTTCAATATATTTTAGTAAAAAAGTGATTGTAATTGAAAGAGCACATTTGCCTTAGAATGAATGTTATTTGGGTCCTGATTAGATGGGTATCTTAATTAAATAGCTCTATATTTATCACCTGTCCAAGAAATAGAAGTAGCCCAACACAAATATCGACAAATGGCTATTTAAATTTACATTTGTATTAATTAAATTAAAATTTAAAATCTGTTCCATAACTGCACTGGCCGCATTTCAAGTGGTTAAGAGCCACATGTGGCAAGAATGTACCATTTTGGACTGCTCAGATTATAAAACATTATGAGATGAGAGAAAATTCCTTTGGATGGGGCTGGGTCTGATATATGCTAAACTCATGAATGTAGCTGCATTAGATGATGCCCCTAGAAACTCCTTTATTAAATTATTCACCCATTTATCCATAGGCTAACCAAAATGTCACAGCTTTCCATGGTTTGGTACTGAAAAAAATGAAATATTTTCCTAGCTCTCATGGAGATTTTACACTGGGAATTTCAGAGAGATTAGTTGTAAAGTATGTTCTTATATATTTCTATGCTGGTTTACTCCATGCTACTTGGAGTTTACAGTGATTTCATAACTTGTAGCTTGATCTTTCACCTTGTTTGCTAAGACCTTGTTCTAACTTTTTGTGAGGGATAGAGCTTATTGCAAAGACAAGATTATGCCTGGCATCTAACATCATATTCTGCCATTTTCCTATGGGAATTTTATTTTTTCTGCATAAACTTCATATAATGATATAATATGTTAATAATAAACTAGTCTGTAGATTTGACTATTTACTGGCACTCATTTTTAATACTTCACGATCATGTGAAGCTTGATTGATCATCCTCTTACAGATGGTTGCCTGTCTGATACCAGTGCATTTTATTTTCATGGAAATTAAGAATTTGGAATTTACATTTGGCTTTACCTTTGAGGATTTTTTTCAATCCTTCTTGTTTCAAAGAAAAATGATCTGTTCTCTGTGCCATTAGGATGTGACAAGCTTGAATTGTCTTACCACTGTACCAGGTTAGGGGACAATTTCACAATGATCCCATTTGTTATGGTTAGGCTAATGTGTCAACTCAGCCAGGTAATTGTGCCCAGTTGTTTTGTCAAGCAAACATTGAGCTAATTGTAATTCAAGGGTAATTATGGGCTTTAGTCATCAGTGACTTTACTGCATAGATGGCTGATTATATCTACATTGACTAGGGAGATTGGCATCAGCAATGAGTGATGTTTTATCTAATCAATTGAATGCCTTAAAAGGGGAAGTGATTTCAGCATTCAGAGAGAATTTCCAAGCTCATCTTTGGTCAGCCAACATCTCCCAGAAAGTCATCAAGGACCTTCATTGGACGTTTATTGGAGGCCGTGATTTTCAATCTCTCTGAAGAACCTGGACTTGTTCATCACCATAGTCATGTGAGAGACTCTTATAAAATCTCATACTATTTTACAGATATCTCCTGCTATTTCTGTTTCCCAAAAGAACCCTGACTGATACAGCTTGGTATTTGGAGTGGTTCTTGAGGAACAGAATCTTAAACATGGGATGTCTGAGGTCGTTCTGGGAGTTTTGCAATTGGCTTTCTATTCTAATTGGGCTCAAGGTTACTAATGACTTTCTTTCCAATAATGAAGAGACCAGTAACAGTCCATGGCATGAGTTGGCAATGGAGATATGCAAATATCATCACTGGATTCTATTACTTCTATTCTTATAAGAAACAAGGATCTGGATGAGAGTGTTTTCAACACCATAATAGAATTTTGTGCAGTCAAAAGGTATAATGATGTTGGCTGGGTCCTCTTAGATACTCTGGATACAGTTACAAAGGAAAGAGATGAGCTAAAGCCTTCAAATTTGAAATTTAAATGCCCCATGAATGATGTGAAAGTTTCTATGTGTGCTCTGAAAGAAAGGTGAAATACAAAGTGTGACCCATGAGGAAATACACTATACTCTGAAAGAACTGCATGAGTTTGCCACCTTATATAGACAGAAATAAGGGGAATATGTGTAGGAATGGATACTAAGGGTATGGTATAATGGTGGAAGGAATATAAAGTTGGATCATGCTGAATTTATTAATATGGGTAAACTAAGCAAACATTCTGGATTCAACATTGTAGCATGAGGGGTTAGAAAGGGCCCCAATAGTTTGTTCAGGTGGCTCACTGAAATGAACCAAAAGGTGGCCTAGCATGTCTGAGGTTGAGACGCCCGATATCTCCTGGTATACAGTAGAAGAGGGAATTCAAAGGCTTAGAGAGATTGGAATGTTTGAATGGATTTACCAATAGAACCTGCCCACCCAACCCAGGAAAGTCCAGAGGACACACCTTTAACCAGGATTGTGAAGAATAAATTTATACGACTAACTCTATTTTCCCTGAAGAGCTCTGTGGTTGCTCTTCTCTGTAGTCCATATATTACTGTAGGGAGGGCTGTAATGGAATTAGAATCCTTATATATTATGGGTATGATCTTATCTGGAGCTGGGAAAGCTCAATTATCAGCAGTTAATCACCAAAGACAAAGTGGGCGTGGTTACCGCAAGGAAAGGCAGATTCAAAGGAGCACTCAAAATAGTCTGAGTTGCATAAAGTTATGGCATTGGCTAATACATCATGGGGTGCCTAGAAGTGAAATAGATGGGCAGTCTACTAAATTTCTTCTGTATCTGTATAAGCAGAAGAGTTCTAGGTCAAGTGAACAAAACCCTAACTCAAATTACAGATGCAGAGAATCAATTCCAGGACTTGATACAGTTTACAGACCCAGAACCCTTTGAATGAGGAAAAGGCCAGGTCCCCTTAGGGAAGGATCCTGTTAAACTGACAAAAATTTATGCTGTTAATCTTACTCCCACCTTTCCCAAGGAGACCTATAGCCATTTCCCAGAGTAACTGTGCATTGGGGAAAAGGAAATGATCAGACATTTCAGGGATTATTAGACACTGGGTCAGAAGTGATATTAATTCCAGAAGACCCAAAATGTCACTGTGGTCCACCAGTCAGAGTAGGGGCTTATGGAGATCAGGGGAATGATGGAGTTTTAGCTCATATCTGTCTCACAGTGGGACCAGTGAGTCACTGGACACGTTTGGTGGTTATTTCTCCAGTTCCAGAAGACATAATTGAAATAGACATAATAAGTAATTGGCAGAATCCCCACTTTGAATCCCTGACTCATGGAGTAAGGGCTATTATGGTACAAAAGGCCAAGTAGAAGCCACTAGAACTGCCTAGCAAAATAGTAAATCAAAAGCAGTACCAGATTCTTGGAGGGATTGCAGAGATCAGTGCCACCATCAAGGATTTGAACGATGCAGGGGTGGTAAATTCCCACCACATTCCCATTCAACTCTCCTATTTAGCCTTTGCAGAAAAACAGATGGATCTTGGAGGATGACAGTGGATTATCATAAACTTAACCAGGTGGTAACTCCAATAGCAGCTGCTGTGCCAGATGTGTATCATTGTTTGAGCAAATCAGCATGTCCCCTGGTACCTGGTATGAAGCTGTTGATCTGGCAAATGTTTTTATCTCAACTGCCATTAG
Source organism: Cabassous unicinctus (assembly GCA_029593785.1). NCBI lineage: Eukaryota > Metazoa > Chordata > Mammalia > Cingulata > Chlamyphoridae > Cabassous > Cabassous unicinctus. The sequence continues at coordinate 21,571 of JAQZBX010000918.1, forward strand.
TAAGGACCACAAGAAACAGTTTACGTTCAGCTGCAAGGCCAGCAGGATACCTTCACTGTCCTGCATCAGGGGTATATCAACTCTCCAACCCTATGTCATAATATTGTCCGCAGGGAACTTGATTGTCTCTTCCTCCAAGACATCACACTAGTCCATTATATTGATGATATAGTGGTAGGATCTAGTGAGCAAGAAGTAGCAAAGACTCTAAACTTATTGGTAAGGCACATGCATGAGAGAGGATGGGAGATAAATAAAAAATATATATATATATAGGGACCTTCTACCTCTGTCAAATTTCTAGACATCCAGTGGTGTGGGGCATGTCAAGATATCCCCTCTAAAGTGAAGGATAAGCTTTTGTATCTGGCCCCTTCTACGACCAAAAAAAGAGGCACAATGTTTAGTTGGTCTCTTCGGATTTTGGAGAAAACACATTCTTCATTTGGGTGTGCTACTCTGGCCCATTTACTGAGTGCCCAGAAAACTGAAAGAGTCAATTGGGGACCAGAACAAGAGGAGGCTCTGTGACAAGTCCAGGCTGCTATGCAAGCTGCATTACCACTTGGGCCATATGATCCAGCAGATCCAATGATGCTTGAAGTTTCAGTGGCAACGATGCTGTCTGGAGACTTTGGCAGGCACCTATAGGAGAATCACAAGGCAGTTCCTTAGGATTTTGGAAAGAGTCATGCCATCCTCTGAAGATAACTACTCTCCTTTAGAGAAACAGCTTTTGGCCTGCTATTGGGCCTTACTAGAGATTGAATGCTTAATCATAGGTCATTGAGTTACTATGAGAACTGAGTTGCCTATCATGAGATAGGTATTGTCTGTCCCACCAATCCATAAAGTTGGTCACACACAGCAGCACTTCATAATAAATTGAAAGTGGTATATACAAGATAGGGCTCAAATGGGTCCTGAAGACACCTGTAAGTTACACAAGGAAGTAACCCAAATGCCCATGGTCATCACTTATGCCATATTACCTTCTCTTTCCCAGCCCACAGCTTTGGCCTCTTGGGGAGTCCCTTACAATCAGTTGGCTGAGGAAGAGAAAACATGGACCTGCTTTACAGATGGTTCTGCACAATATTCAGGTTACCACCCAAAAGTGGACTGCAGCCCTTTCCTGGGACATCCCTGAAGGATGGTGGTAAGGACAAATCTTCCCAGTGGGCGGAACTTTGAGCAGTGTACCCGGTTGTTCATTTTGCTTTGAAGAGTAAATGGCCAGAGGTATGTTTATACACTGATTCATGGGCTGTTGCCAATGGTTTGGCTGGATGGTCAGGGACTTGGAAGGAAAATGATTGGAAAGTTGGTGACAAAGAGGTCTGTGGAACAGGTATGTGGATAGACATTTCTGAGTGGGCAAAAAACATGAAAACATTTGTGCCCCATGTGAATGCTCACCAGAGGGTAACTTCAGTAGAAGAAGATTTTAGTTATTAAGTGGATAAGATGACCTGCTCTGTGGCTATCACTCAGCTTCTTTCCCCAGCCACTCCTGTCATTGCCCAATGGGGTCATGAACAAAGTGATCATGGAGGTACAGATAGAGGCTATGCATTGCTTAGAAACATGGAATTCCCCTCACCAAGGCTGATTTGGCTACAACCACTGCCAGCAGTAAAGACCACACTCAGCCCTGGATATGGCACCATTCCCCAAGGTGACCAGCCTGTTGGTGGCAGATTGACTACATTGGACCACTTCCACCACGGAAAGGGCAGCGATTTGTTTTAACTGGAATAGACACATACTTTTGATATAGGTTTTCATTTCCTGCAAGCAATGCTTCTTCCAAACTACCATCCATGGACTTACCAAATGTCTTATCCACCACTATGGCATTCCACACAGCATTGCTTCTGATCAAGGAACCCATTCCACAACAAATGATGTTTGGGAATGAGCACATGCCCATGGAATTCACTAGTCTTACCATGTTCCCAACCACTCTGCAGCATCTGGATTGATAAAATGGTGGAATGGTCTTTTGAAGACTCAATTACTGTGCCAACCAGGTGGCAATATGTTGCAGGGCTGGATCAGTGTTTTCCAGGAGGCTGTGTATGCTCTAAATCAGCATCCACTCCATGGTGTGGTTTCTCCCAAACCCAGGATTCTTGGGTCCAGGAATCAAAAGGTGGAAATGGGAGTGGCACCACTCACTATTACCCCTAGTGACAATGTTTACTTCCTGTCCCTGCAACCCTGAACTCTGCTGGTCTACAGGCCTTAGTTCCAAAAGGAGGAATGCTGCCACCAGTGAACACAGCAATGATTCCATTGAACTGGAAGTTAAGACTGCCACATGGCTTCTTTGAGCTCCTCTTACCTCTGAATCAACAGGCAAAGAAGGGAATTACTATACTGGCTGGGGTGATTGATCCTGACTATCAAGGGTAAATAGGACTGCATCTATATAATGAGGGTAAAGAAGAGTTTGCCTGGAACACAGGGGATTCTCTAGGGCATCTCCTGGTACTGCCATGCCCTGTGATTAAAATCAATGGAAAATTGCAACAACCCAATCCAAGCAGGACTAACAATGGCCTAGAATCTTCAGGAATGAAAGTTTGGGTCACCCCACCAGGCAAAGAACCATGGCCAGCTGAAGTGCTTGTTGAGGGTAATGGGGACATGGAATGGGTAGTGGAAGAAGGTAGTGATAAATATGAACTTTGACCACATGACCAGTTACAGAAATGAGGACTGTAGTGATAATGGATCTTTCTTCCTTGTTTTGTTATGAATATGATTGTATATGCACAGAAAACAAATTTCTTCATCTTCCCCCAACTTTTCCTAATCATATGACAAGTTGTATTAGTTTCATGTCATAATATTTAAGGATGTCAAGAGTGAATATTGCCCAAGGACTTGCACCCTATTCTATAAGGAATTAATGCATTTCCAGTTGTATGCAGGAGAACTGAACATTGTTAGGTGGAAATATATATATGCATGTCTGTTATTGTTTTTACTTAGAGATTAATTATGGTTCAAGGTAATGTGTATGGTTGCCTATTTGACAAAGGGTGGACTGTGATGGTTAGGCTAATGTGTCAACTCAGCCAGGTAATTGTGCCCAGTTGTTTGATCAAGCAAGCACTGGGATAATTGTAATACAAGGACAAGTATGGGCTTTAGTCATCAGTGAGTTTGCTGCATAGATGGCTGATTACATATACATAGACCAGGGAGATTGTCATCAGCAATGAGTGATGCTTTATCCAATCAGTTGAATGCCTTATAAGGGGAAGTGATTTCAGCATTCAGAATTTCCAAGCTTGTCTTTGGACAGCCAACGTCTTCCGGAAACTCATCAAGGACCATTCTTGAACTTTCATCAGAGGCCCTGGTTTACATTTTCCCTGTGGAACCTGAACTTGTTCATCCCCATGGTCATGTGAGAGAATCTTATAAATCTCATACTATTTAAAGATATTTCCTGTTGATTTTGTTTCCCAAAAGAACTTTAACTAACATATCATTTGTCCCATTTTGGTCACATTCAGGTCTTTCTTCATAACTAATAACATAAAATCTTCAAATCCCTTTACCCTGTCCTTGAAGAAGAAGAGTATTTATAGATGACCCAAATCATCCAAGAGTGAAATGCCTATTACAATGGGGTCGACAAAGGGTAAGCAAAGTCTGATATCTCAGACTGACCACTAATGATGGGTGATTTTAATATTTAGAGTAGGCTAGTTTGAGGAAAAATATATACCTAGCAATGGAATGGTTTAACAGGATAAAATTTTATTTCTTTCTCCTATCACAGTCCTGAAGTTTTCCATGTCAGCAAGTGTTCGCACATGACTAGTGTTTATCACCCAACTCATACAAGGATACACGTAGATGGAGGAATTGCCTCTTTTAATGATTATCTTCTAAGGACACATGGTTGCTTCAAATTATCTATTGCTTTATAAAACACTATCCCAAAGTTTAGTTCTGTTAAAAAAGGAAAAAAAAAAAAAAAACAACAACCACAATTTATTAACCTGCCCTGGGGTCACCTGGAAGATTTTTCTGCTGGTCTCACTTGAGTGAACTCATATTAGGGCTGTTCTGTGGAGGCTCAATGGGGGTTTCACTCACATGTCTGACAGCTCAGATGGGATAGGTGGAAGAGTTGGAGGCTGGCCAGAAAAACATGATCACTACACTCACAAGTCTGGCAGCTGAGATTGGATGATTTTAAGAGTTGGAGGCTAGCCAGGAGTTCTTGTTCTCTACATGACCACTCAAACAAGGGATATAGAACTCTTTACATGGTGGTCCAGGGCTTCAAGAAGGTAAAGGTGAAAGTTACCAAGCCTTGTTTTGAAGCAAGAACCCAATTATTGACACTTGTTTCAAATTTCCTCAAGGCAGAGTTTAAAACAGAGGCAAATTCTAGGAAAATGAAGTATGAAGGGTTGAGCAAGGAACAAAGATGTAAGGTTTAAAAACAGAAATTAAACATGTCTTGTTCTAGACCCAAAATTATAAATGCCTCTGGAATTCATTTGAAATTGACAAAACAGAAATCTACTCAGCTTTTCTGGAGGTTCTGTTGTCAAATACAATACAGTTTTGGTTCAGCATGTGATTGCTTAACCCCTGAAACAATCTACATACCCTGAAGCTTAAAAAAGAAGTGGCCCAAGAAAAAGAAAGAAAAGGGGAGTAGAGATGGAGGCCACTAATAAGGGAAGTTTCACCAGAAAATAATAATCAGGGAAAATAAAGCACAAAAGTCAATGAAAGTTCTTGCAGAAAACAAAACCGAGAGCCCTAGATTAGAAAACCAAAGACATACTTAAATGGCACAGTAGGACGTGATTGTGTTTCCAGTCCAACAGTCTGGACTGTAATATCTGCTATGAACTATTGGCATTTAAGTGTTTCCAAATGGGAGCTTTTATTATGCTTATAATATGCATTTTTCACATGAATATATTGGCCATCCCAGGTGTATCAGTCAGCCAAAAGGGTGCTGATGCAAATTGCCAGAAATCCGTTGGCTTTTATGAAGGGTATTTATTTGGGCTAGAAGCTTACAGTCACAAGGCCATAAAGCATAAGTTACTTCCCTCACCAAAGTCAGCTGCCATGTGTTGGTAGAAGATGGCAGGCAATGTCTGTCAGGGTTCATCCTTCCTCTTTCTCCTGAGGCTCCATGGTCCCGGCTTCTTCCACTCTCAGCCACAGGCTGGGACAAGTCTTGTCTCTCTCCTGGGGCTCATTTCTCTCCATGATCAGCTGCTCTGTTCTCTCCACAAGGTCAGCTGTAGTCTATCAGGCTCTCTCTCTTCCTGGGAACTCTGCCATGTCTATGAAACCATCTCTACTCCTCTGTGTTCTCTTCTCCTGTGTATTTACTTCCTGGGGCTCCAGCATTAAAACTCCAACTTCCCTTCTCTGTGGTGCATTTTCTCTGTGAGTTCCTGCCCACCAAGGAGGTGGGGATGCAACGTCCTATTGACATGGCCCAATGAAAGCCTTAATCATTATTTAATCAAGTAAAAGTGAAACTTCTGAATCCAATATAATCTAATATGCCTGGATTAACAGACCAGTTCACAAACATAATACAAAATGTAGTTTTGGAATTCATAAACAATATCAAACTGCTACACCAGGCTTGATTAAACTTATTAGATAATAGTTTATGAAGGTTTCACAAACTATCATCTAATAAGTTTAATCAAGCAAGATTTCCCAGAATGGCCTGCTTATCATCCAGAGATCTTGGGTGTATTAGTGAGTACTGCTAAAGTTTGACGCAAATGAAGAGCTCCAAAGGCTTAAGAAGATTGGACTCTTAGAGTGAATTTATCATGTAAGACCTGCTAATCCCCTGCAGTTGTGGCACAGGTACTTATCATGGCCCAATTCTTACTGCATTGCTTTAAATTAAACTGTAACCTAGATTCAGCTAGCAACAAGACAGGCCTCAGGAAGCAATTGCCTGAGAATAAATAGCTCTTAAAGACAGTGAAACTGTAACTATCTGATCTTTACTTCCTTGCAATACAAACATCTGTTTCTTTAATCATAAACAAAGAAGCATTCTGTAGAAGTCACATGTACCTCTGCATACCTCGATAAACATCTTTAAACATATAAACCTTTAGTCTTGAGCATAGTGCTGCATTCTTTTAGAGTTATGTTTATACCACAATAAAATACCCAACAAATTTTTGGTAGGTGCAGATGATTGAGCTTGGAATTGATATGTTTCCTCCCACCACTGAGGATGAAGACCTCACATAAGCTGCCAATAAATGTTCATTTGCTTACCAAGATTGACTTCTCTGAGTCATTCTTTGATCTGACATATCCCTCTCAGTTTGGCAAGACGCTGTCATTTTATACAGCTCCTCACTATACTCAGAAAAACTGGTGTAATTGGCAGGATTTGTCAGACCAAACCATGAGCTGGTATGGGAAATTTGCAGGGGAGATACCAGGGTGGCCTTCTACTTCTATGTGGGGAAGGGTTGACCAATTGCTTGATTGTTGCAGACCTCTGTGTGAGTATAGTGATGCCTCCAAAACACAATAAGGAATAGAGTGTGTATTCCAAGAACAAAAGATTATAAACTGAACAAAGATATTAAGTGCTCTGCCACAGCAGTATGGTCAGCTACAGCAGACAGTCTCAAGAAAGACAGAGAAATTCACAGGTTGCAGGAGGAATTACAACTAGAAAGAAATATGCAGACTTCTACCTGTGCTTTAGTGAAAGGACTCTTGGAACAGCTAGATAAAAAAGAGTAAGACATGGAAACACTGGACTATCCTTTCTTAAAAGTAGGGAGTTATAAACAAACATGACCAAGGGTTCAGGCTACATTGGCTAGAAAAGGTTGGAATCCAAAAGCATGGAACCCTTTAGAAGATGAGGATAGTGATATTGATGCAGAAATTATTGAAGAAGAGACCCCAGATTCCCAGGTCTGGTCTCTTATACAGAGGAAAGCTAAGTCCCTGGTACAATATCCAGCACTAGCAAGAGTGCTAAATGGTGGGCATATTAAAAAACAATGATTGTTAGAGAATATTATTCTAGAGAATTGATTGAATTGGAAAAGACTTTCTGGCAACAACCTAGGAAATCCCTAACAACCTGGATGGTAAGGTTATGGGACAGTGGGGCTGGTGGGATCAGCCGAACCATTGGGGAAGCAGATAAACTGAGTAATATCACCACCAATCCCACCTTAAGACAAAAATTGTGTAATTTGCAGGGACACATTTTTTCATGGACTGTTGAGATATTTGAAAGACACTGAAAGAAATTCTGAACCCACCCCCTGGGTGGAGAACTATAGAGGAAGTTCATGCCATGCTGTGGGAATTAAGAATGAGAGAAGTTATTTATGATCAGATTTTCACAGGGCCTGATCATACCAGAATCCTTTCTCTTACAGGGAGAATAAGGTTGCCTAAATATCTGAGCTTCACAAGGTGACCAGAGGCCACATGTGGAGCTCACTATTTATTGGACACCCCTTAACAAACAAAAAAATATGGGGAATTAGTAGATACAGGACACTGGGACATTGTAGAGGGCTATGGGAACTGTGCCACAGGAGTAAGATGGACACATATTATTCACTGGGTAGGCACCTATCCCAACTGGGAACATGTAGTATATATGTCTCCCCAACAAGAAAACATCCTCAAGGTGCCACATTTTGCATAACGCAGTTGGGGAAGTCTGCCTACAGTTGCGAGTGGTCAAAGCTGCTTTATGAGGTTGTACTAAATAGAAACTGGTTTTTCTACCTCTACTGTGGCACATTGTGCATGTAAAACAATACGCTTGCCAGGCAGACATTAGGAAGTAACTGACGCAAAGAATTGGCTAGATTAAAAATTATACAACCAGCCCAAAGTCCTTTCAATAGCCCCATATGGCCAGTGAAAAAGCCATATGAGACTTGGGGAATGACAGTGGACTACAGAGAATTAAATAAAGTTGTTCCATCAATACATGTGGCAGTTCCAAATATAACTGTATTGCTTGATCAGCTAAGTGCTAAACTGAGAACTGCTCATGCAGTATTAGATCTTGCAAATGCTTTCTTCAGCTTTCCTTTAGACTTGCAATCCCAACATCAATTTGCTTTTACGTGGGGAACCCAATAATGAACCTTCACAGTTTTACCCAAGGATGTTTGCATAGTTCCACCATCTATCATGAGATGGTGAACAGAGAATTTTCAACAATTGTCTTGCCATCACGTGTTACCTTAGTTCATTATATTGACGCTTTTGTATTTAACCTCTGATTCTTTTGCAGACTTAGAAATACAGCTATAGTTATTGTGCTTGATGGGTTAAAAGCTAGAGGATGGGAAGTCAATCCCAACAAGATTAAGAGGCCTGGGATAGCAATAAAATTCTTGGGCATCACCTGGTTGGATAAGACCTGTAACATTCCAGATAAAGTAATAAAATTTTTTTATAACCACCTGTTCCTACCACAGTTAAATAGCTGCAAGTTTTCATAGGACTCCTAGGTACTGGAGGATATTTATACCACATTTAGCCCATGTCCTCAAACCTTTACACACCCTCATAAGATGAGGAAAAACTTGGGACTGGGGAGATAAAGAGCAAAAGGTATTCAGGCAAGCCAATCTCCTGGTTTCACAGGTCAAGGTCCTTTATTCTTCCCTGCTCAAATGCCTTTATATATTAGAAGTAACTACATTACTCTGAAGGTTTGAGTTGGGGTCTATGGCAAAACCAACCTTCAAGCATAATGCCCATGGTATTTTGGTCACAGATGTGGAAAGGGAGAAGAGACTAAATACACTGTTATGGGACAACACCTGTTGTCTGTATATAAAGTGCTCTAATAAGCTGAGTCTATCACAGGGACTCAGATCGTAACTAAAACCAGCCTATATCATAAAATGTTGGATAAAAGGGCTAGTCAGTCAAGAGTGGCCCAGTTGCAGACTTTACAGAAGTGACATGTTTATCTGAATCAGAGCAGAGTAATACCATCTAGCACCCTCAGTCAGGTCTTCAAAAAGTCCTTGGCCCTACATTATTCAAGGAACCAGATGGTCCCTCACAAATAGAGGCTCCTGCCTCCATCCTACCCATAGTACATGAGGGAAATCTCCCAATTCCTGAAAATGCTTGGAACACTGATGGGTCTAGCAAGGGAAATACTCAAAATTGGGTAGCTATAGCCATGCAGATGGAAACTGATAGCATCTGCCTGGGTTTTGGTTTAGGACAGAGGAGCCAGTGGGTTGAATTAAGGACCGCATGGATGGTAATTACTAGAGAAACATGACCCATCACCCTCTGCATTGGTAGCTGGTCTCTATATTGGGGTCTTACCTTATGGATAAATCAATGGCATAAAGATGACTGGAAAGTGATGGGACACCTGTTGTGGTGTTGCTACCCTATGGCAAGAGATTTATAATTGCCCTCAAGTCCTGGAGGTATCACTGACAGTTTATCATGTCCCTGAACATCAAAAAAACCTCCCTGCCCAGGAACCAAAAGTCAGATGCTTTAGTTCTCATTTGTCTGATCTGCTCTACACCTGCTGAAAAAGCAGCCCTGTGGTTACAAAGAAAAAATGGCCATAGAGGAGCTGCCACTGAGTGGCACATGGCTAGGCATTCACATCAAAAATTCTGACCTGGTCATACCATTCATGATGTTGAGGCCTGTTCTTGGTTTTGACCATGAATGATGCCTTACAGCAGTGGTCATGTTCACAGATCCAGCATAGCCTTACAGAACTGGCAAATAGATTATATAGGACGCTTGCCCATCAGTGTTGGTAAAATGCTATGTGCTTACCTGTATGCATACTAACACAGGCCTTCTAGAAGACTTTCTGGTAAAGCAGGCTACCCAACAAAACACCAATAAAGGGATAAAATGGTTTAGTAGTCTGTACGGTATACCCCATTACACAGATAATGACCAAGGAACACATTTTTCCAGACATGATGTACAACAGTAGGCTAAAGAACAAGATATTGATGGGTGTTTTCACCTGTCCTGTAACACCACAGGGCTGGGATTGATAAAGAGGAAAAATGGCTTGCTAAAACAACAAATAAGGCAACTCACAGCAAAACCACATAGTGTGAGGTTGGACCTTGGTGTTAACAGACTCTGTCATGTATTTAAACCAGGCCCCAACTACTGCACATGCTGTCTCTCCATTAGAGTTATTGGCATGGCCAGAAAATATGGCCCCTAAAACAATAAAGTTATCTGCTACCTGACCTGGCCATGCCCGAGAAATGGATGGAAACACACTGCTGCTGAAGACTCCTCTGGCTTTACCAGCCAGTTTTGGCACAGTCTCTTTAAACCTACAGTGGACATTACCTCCAGACTGGCTCTGTTTCACAGTACTGGAGGGCACTATGCAATAGGCCTGTGGAACACTGGAGCCAACCTCCCTGTTTTCACGAGGATTGATGGTACTACAATATGTCAGCTGCAAGAAAGGCATGCCAACAGGGGCAATAATTGCCACAGTGATGTGGATAGAACCTAAAGAAACACAATTGGCAATACATCCTGCTCCAATGGAGGGTCAACATGTGTGGTATTGTAAGCCGAGATCTCATCCACTCTCAGCAAATATCCTAGGTCCTATGGGAGTACGTTCCATTGTCATTTTACTCTCTGGGTACCTATCAAACACTAGTGCTTGTGCCCTTAGGCTTCTCTTCCTGATTCATGCAACTTCATCTAACATCTTCTTTGACTGGGCTGCCACTGTGGCAATAACCCAAAATCAATCAGACTGTTGGGTATGTGGATACGTGCCAGTATCCAGCAGCTCCAGTATCCCCTGGAATATCTTTCCCTTATCTTTAACAAATTGGAGTAATCGGCTGAAGACTGCAACTAAGAGCCTCCTTTTTTAAGTGGCAACTCCAAGAGTCTACTGATGCTTGTAATTATTCTGCCTTTGTTCATTATGTCTCTTCTATTGTCAGGGACCATATCAATATTACTTGTCCATCTTTCATATAAGTTTGGGATGGCCTCTATCTCAAGTGTGGCAAGGATCTGGGAAATGCAACAGGGATAGGGATTCATCAGACCAAAGAAAGACTTGGACAAGTCTAGCTTGGAGAGTAAGAAGCATTTATCTTAGGGGCTTAAATGGAGTCTTCATCCTTGGTGGTGGGAAGATGAGATGGTTCTGAGCCTAGCCATGGTCTAGGCCTTGTGATTGGTGGTGGGAGGAGAGATGGTACTTCCCAGGCTTGACATCCACTCTTACAGCCGGAGAAGAGGGGTCTCTTATGTGGCTTGTCTATGTGCAGCTGGAAAGGAATGGAAGCTGACTCAAGATTGCAAAGGTAAACAGATTCTAAAGCAAGAGATGTTTTCAGCAAGGTGGAAGTTATACAATGGTATAGGGGTGATTAGGCAGTTTGGGGAAAACAAATACCATGCCACGATTCCCAAAAATCAAGTTAAGCACTTTAGTACAGGATCTGTTGACCTGTCACCAGTTCACAACCAGTTCCTGAGGCTTGCCTTTTTAACTACTCAGGAATACTGCTGCAATTTGGGGAGGGGAAAAGAACTGGAAGGAATGGGGGACAAAATGCAAAGTCACATATATTACAGCCTGACTTGGATAGTTGCTAAATATGGACTTTTACACTCCTGAAGCCCACTTTATATTGAACAGGCCAGCACCTCTGACCAAGAATCCCGCTGTCACACGGAATAGTTACCATCACAAACGTGCAACAGAGTCATTGCTGTCTGGCAGACTGAATTGACTGGATGGCAAATTGGGTTCATTCACCATGGAGCTTACATAGCTCTGCCAAGAGGAGGTTGGTTATATGGGGCAGACTTATGACCGTACCTTCCTCATAACTGGACAAGGACATTACTATAGGTTATCCATTCTTACTGGGGCACATTCATAAGGCTCTACACAGTATTCTCCAGAATCGTCCAGCTTTACAAGATCTTTTTAGTTTTAGACTAATTTGCTCTCTTTCCAGGTGGGAATGGCCCCTTAACATTTTTCTTCCCACAGCTGATGCTGTAAATACATTAACACAAGTTACAGGCCTAGCAAATTTTACTGCCGAAGCCCTTAGTTACACTAAGCATGGCAAAAGTCTCTTAAATGAAAAAAACAGCCCAAATGAGAAAAGTGGTCTTACAAAATCAAATGGCTTTAAATATTCTCACTGCCACACAGGGAGGCACCTGTGCAATGATTGGTACCACATATTGTGCTTTGCATACTAATGTTACTGATACTTTAAATGACCTACAAAACTCCATTCACCATATTGGACCTCTAGGTCTTATGGACTCTTTTTCCCCCTGGCTTACTAGCCTACCCTCACATTGGAGTTAAACTTTACTTTCAGAATTTCACTGTACTTGTTATTTGTTTCTCTTGTTGTTGTTTGTGTTGTAGCTGTGGTCTCCTATCCCAATACCACTGACTTTAAGATTTATCACAAGTCTTGATGCTCAGGGATCTATGTGGAAGAGGTGGCAGAAAGATTGTAAGAGTGGGGTCGATTGCATTATAGGTAACTGAGCATCCCCCAACTCTTGCTGCCTTTTCCTTAAATTAAACTGTAAGCTAGATTCAGCCAATAATAAGACATGCCTTAGGAAGCAATTGCCCGAGTATAAATACCTCTTAAAGTCAGTGAAACTATAACTGTCTGACCTTTCCCTCCTTGTGTAAACAACACAAACATCTGCATCTTTGATCATAATTAAGGCATTCTATAGAAGTCACACACACCCCTGCATGCCTTGATAAACATCTTTAAATGTATGTACCTTTAATCATGAGCAAAGTGCTGCAGTTTTTTAGAGTTATATTTATGCCACTATAAAAGACATACCAACCTCTTGGTAGGCGCAGACAATTGAGCTTGGAAGTATAGTATCTCCTCCTTCTGCTGAAAAGGAATCCCACTATTAAATGCTTATTTATTGGCCAAGCTGGGCTTGACCAAGTTGTGCTTTGGTCTGATGTATCCCTCTCAGTTTAGCGGGAAGCCGTTGTTTTATAAAGCTCCTTGCTGTACTCAGAACACTAGTAGCGTGCAGAGTACACAGCTTTCACTATGACTATGAATGACAAATATGTGAGAACAGCCTCAACATCCTTGAATAGCTCTGTAGTCACTCTACTCTGTGGGTCAGATATTACTATGGGAACTGCTGCCACTGAACTTGAATTCTTAAATGCAATGGGCATGATTGCATTTGTCTTTGTGTTGCCAAAGACAAGGTGGGTGTGGTTATCATAATGGGCAGCAGAGTCAAAGAAGTAATCAGAAAAGTCTGACTTGAAGAGACATATAACTAGATTAATGTCCCAACAGGCCCCAAAAAGAGAGGTACAAATATGACCCATGAGGAAGTACAATATACCTTCAAATAATATGCATTATTTTTCCAATTTATACAGACAGAAATCAGAGGATTGTGTGTGGAAATGGATATTAAGAATGTGGGATAATGTTGGAAGGAACAACAGTTTGGATCTGGCTGAAATTATTGATATGGGCCCACTAAACTGAGATTATGGATTCAATACTGTAGCTTGAAGGGTTAGAAAGTGTCCTAACAGTTAGTTGGTTGGTTGCCTATGAGTCAAAATGTGGGGCCTACACCCTGGTTTGCAGAGAGTGTGGCCATTACTCCAGTGCTCAAAGAAAAGTGGGTCCTGAGCCCCACTGTTTGGGGAGATACCTGCTGCCCAAGCACTTGGTAAAGGAGTGGCTGCTATTCAACCAAGTACAGTCTAGAAAGCATCCATTCACAGAGGATTCTCAGACCTTGAAATCTAATGAAGTTTGCCTTCCTGGGTTTCAGACTTTCATGGGACCTGTGACCGAGTTTCCTTCCAATTTCTCCCTTCTGGAATGGGAATGTCTACCCTATGCCTGTTCCACCATTATATTTTGTAAGCATATAATTTCTTTTCTATGTTTCGTAGGTCCACAGGCAAAAGGAATTTTCCTCCAGGATGGACCACACTCATAATTAATTTTATTGCAACTTCATATTTAAGAGTTTTTGCTGAAATGACTTAAGGATATTTGGATATTGGGATGGGTTGAATGTATTTTGCATGTGGGAAGAGCATGTCATTTAGGGTCCAGAAGGCAGACTGCAGTACACTGAATTATAAACTCCACCAAAACATGTTTGTAATCTTAATTCACACCCTTGTGGGTATGATCCACTGTAAATAAGACATTATAAAGATGTTATTTTTAATTCAGGGGTGGCCCAACTGAATTAGGGTGGTTCTTATCCAAATTACTGTAGGCATTTTAAACAGAAGAAACTGGAAGCCAGAACTCAGAAAAAGCCATGAAGAGGAGCCAGAAGCCAGAATTTAGCAAACTAAAAGACTACACTCAAGGAGAGAGAGACTGCCATGTGACAGGAGGCAGCGATGCAGGCCAAGGAAACCCAAGATAGCAGCAAGCCAGCACCTGAATGCTGCAGTCTTTGGAGAGAAAACATTGCCTTGCAGAAAACTTGAGCTGGGATTCTAGCCTTCCAACCCAAGAACCAATACATCCCTATATGTATGACAATCCATTGCATGGTATTTGTCATAGCAGTCTGGCAACGAAACACTGATTATGAAATTGAATGCAATAACAGATCAAATTTTGTTAGTTTGTAAGGAGAGGTTAATTTGAAATATTTTTTAAAGGCATTTATGGAAAAAGAGAATTGTTTGTTTGTATATTGGGTCGATGTGGTGGTTAGGCTAATGTGTCTACTAGGCCAGGTAATGGTGCCCAGTTGTTTGGACAAACAAACACTAGGCTAATTGTACTGCAAGGGCATTTCATGGATTTAAATTATCAGTGAGCGATTGCATCTATGGATGGTTACAACTACAATCAAGTGAGGAGATTATCTTTAGCAATCTCCTCATCCAAACAGTTGAAAGCCTTAAAAGATCAAATGATTTCAGCATTCAGAGAGACAATTCCCATCTCTACTTCAGACAGCTATCTTCTCCTAGTGAACTCATTGAGGGCCTTCATCAGAGTTCGTGGCTTGCAGCCTGCTCTACAGAATTTGGAGTCATGAACTCCCATGTTCATGTCACAGAATTTTATAAAATCTCATAATAATATTTACTGATAAATCTTGTCAGTTCTGTTTCCCTAGAGAACCCTGACTAATACAGTCGACAAAAAGGTGTACTAGGGTTGATATTTATTGACTGCCTCCTTTTTCATTACAGTAGGTGAAATTTTCCAGCCATGTAGCATTTCAGTGAGATTGATCACCAATCCCCTATACTCAGAAATGTTACTGGTAGGCATAATATAATTAAATTATCCTCGTCTCCTGGTAAAAAGACCAATTAGACTTATGGCAATTTTATTTAATATCTCCCTTCTGCTAGATTTAATCACAGGAGCGTTTACTCTTTGCATTAGTCAGCCAAAGGGGTGCTGATTCAAAATACCAGATATTGCTTGGTTTTTATAAAGGATATTTATTTGGAGTAGATGCTTACAGTCACAAGGCCCTAAAGAGCCCAACTCAAGGTACCATAAGAGGTACTTTCTTACCCAGAGTCTGTTGCCACATGTTGACTTAAGATGGCGGGCAATGTCTGTGAGGGTTCAGTCTTCCTACTTCTCCCAAGGCTCTGTGGTTCCAGCTTCTTCCAGTCTCAGCTGCAGGCTGGGATAAGTCTCGTCTCTCTCCCATGGCTCGTTTTTCTCTGGGCTCAGATACTCCTCTATCTCCACATGGCCAGCTATAAACTATCAAGTGAATGGCTCATGTCTCTTCCCAGGGCCTCTGCCATGTCTATTGGAAACTTCTCTCTCTCCTCACTTATCTGCTTCTGTGTGTTTACTTTCCAGAGCTCCAATATCAAAACTCCAACTTCCCTTCTCTGCAGTGTGGTTTTTCTGTGAATCCCTGCCTGCCCAAGGGGGCAAGGACTCAACATCCTACTGACATGGCCCAATCAAAGCCTTAATGATTATTTAATCACGTAAAAGTGAAACCTCTGAACCCAATATAATCTAATATGTCCAGAGGAAAACACCAGCTCACAAACATAAGCCAATAACTATTTTTGGAATTCATAAACAATATTAAACTGCTACAGTCTTGGTAAATATTAAGAAGATATCTCTCACATATAAGGTGGGGGTTTTCCATGACATAGCTGCTGAGCTGGGAAATAAAGAGAAAGAATTGGTCTGCAATTACATTGATTTACCTATTTTGTAAAAACTGAATTTTCATTTGTTTACTATAATAAGTTCCCATTATTTTTAATGTTTACTTGAAAAAGGTTATTGATACTTCTCACTAGAAGTATTCTAAATAAAATTAATAATGAGAGAAGGAAAGAGGTGAGGGTTAGAAGGTAAAAGATATATTGCTAAAATTTTCCATAACCAAAAATACCTAAATTTTTCATTAGTATTTTTTTACATGCCAAGATTTCCTAAGAAAAATATATCCAGAACCGAATGCCATGTACCATATGAAGGTTCCTCTCACTCATTCCAAAAACATCTTTTTTGACAATCTTCTGAATCACTTAAGACCAGACTCAATTTTTAAAAAAGCCCAAAGGAGTACAATTAGACATATGAGTCAATCAAAGTATACTCATATATCTCAAGAGTATTCATGACAAAGGGAAGATGTGACAAAAGGAAAGAAACTAATGTCTAATGATTATTTTCAATTGCCATACATTGTGCTACTTTTTTCTTATACTTGATCTCTGCTAATCGTCTCCAAGACAGGTGTGGCTTTTCCTTGTTCTTGGAATCATTCAACAATTATCTGAGCCCTTGCTATCATCATATATTTTTGAGAAAATATAGCTAGGTACATAAGATGCTATATCTGACTTTAGTTGCTCAATTTACCTTGTTCTAGACTGAAGAATTAATAACTGAGGAAGCTGAGATTTGAAACCATATCTGAATGACTCCAAAAATACAGTCTGAGAATTGAATGTACAACACTATCCCAAAAATGTTTCCCGATTTTGGCTCTTGTTACTTCAGAATTGAAAGGGCATTAGACTGCGAATATTCTTGCTGTCCTGATTTTGCTATAATCAGGGTAGGCAAAACATTCGCTATATTAGAGACCATGCATGTGTCCCCAGACCTAGTTTTTCTCCATCTGGTTTTTAGAATGCTGGTGATAAACTAAGCCTGATTTATTATATGACCATCCTGTACGGGAAAAGACTGTAACTTGGGGTATCTTTGGTCAACCTTAAGAGCTATAACAAGGGAACAGATGTGGCTCAGGTGGTTCGGCATCCATCTCCCATATGGAGGGACCAGGGTTCAACCCCTGGGACCTCCCAGTAAAAAGTTAAAAAAAGAAAAATATGGAAGGCATGTGAGCCTACAGGCCCTGTCCACGGGTG
The DNA here is from genome assembly GCA_029593785.1 of Cabassous unicinctus. Taxonomy (NCBI): domain Eukaryota; kingdom Metazoa; phylum Chordata; class Mammalia; order Cingulata; family Chlamyphoridae; genus Cabassous; species Cabassous unicinctus. The sequence continues at coordinate 39,035 of JAQZBX010000918.1, forward strand.
AGCCACCAGGCCCCATGCATGGGTGCGCCGCCAGTCCTCTCAAGCCATGCAGCAAGATGATGATGTAACAAGAGAGTGACACAAGGGAGAGCCAAGATGAGATGCACTGAAAAAACAGGAACTAAGGTGGCGCAGGTGGTAGTAGGGTGCCTTTCTCCCACATTGGAGGTTCCGAGGAATGAATCCCAGTGAAGACAGGAGGAGAAGGCTGAGAAGAGAGGGCAGGAAAAGGACACAGTGAGTTGCCCAGCAAATGGACACAGAAACAGCAAAAATGTGGGTGAGGGGTGGGGGTAAATATGGATAAAAGTAAATAAATAAACAAATAAATAAATAAATAAATAAATCCTTTAAAAAAATGTATAGGGAGGAAGATTTGGACTAGAGTTAGTAGTAATACTTTGACAATGCTCTTTCATGATTTGTTAACAAATGTTTCACAACAATGCAGGATGTTTGTGGGGGGGGTGATGTGTGGGAGCCTTGTATGATGTTATGCATGCTTGCTTTGTAAGATCACGATGTTTACTGAACACTTACAGTTTATGTATGTTCGTGTATGAATGATACACTTCAATAAATTGTTAAAAAAAAAAAAAAGGCATTAGAGGCAGAGTTTTAAATATCATTTTTACCCAGTATATAAGTTCATTTCTGCAAAGGAGTTGCATATACATTTTTTGTGGTATTAGAGTTATTCTTTCTTAGGGACAACACTGGTATTGAGCCTTGCAATTGGTCTTTATTAGCAATTTTGTGTGATAAATTCACTAATAATCCCCTAGTGTCAGAGGTGCTGTTAGAGAAAACCTATTATAAGCATATGATTCTAAGAGTTCATGTGTCTGTTGAGGTGTTAGAAGATAATGAAACTTTCATAAAGATTTGAAAATTTAGAGCCTCTCTTTTTGTTTTAGGACATTTGGTAATATTATTAGGCTGTATGAAAAAGTCACTGACTCAGCAATGTCAGGCAATAAAAACAGCTTTTTATGTTTAGATTTGCAGTTCAATTATAATCATCAATCAAATAATAGAGTAAAAGCTAAAGAACATCAGCTCTTTCAGATGTTCATTATGCATTTGTGGGCAAACTTACCCAAACTAAGCAAAACAATTTGTTTAGGTTCTATAGTCTTTCCAGTACTTTAGAAATAACCTAGCATTTTATCTCAGTTACTTGTTTTCTCTTGGTCAAACCTTTTTTTTTTTTCAATTTCATGAATTTACCAGGTTCTCTAGTGAATGAATGAAAAACCATTTAAAAGGAATTGAATGTTTATAATTAAGAGAGTATATTGAATATTTTATATCAATATTAAATATTCAGTAATTCCTACGTTGTATATTTTATAATTATAGGTTATCTTTGTAAGTGACATTTTACAAAACATTGTGAGTAGATTTAAGACTGACTTCTATAAATATATTTGCATATACAGAATGCTACTCATTAGGGTAATATTTATATGCCTTATCTTCTGAATGACCATTGCAGAACAAGTACGCTGACTGCCTCATGACTATGATAGACCAATTCAATGACACTGAGTTTTCACAGGGAGAAAGAGTTTATTAGGAAGCACCAAGGAAGGTGACAGGAGCAGAAAGCTCAGAGGAGCATGGGCTTTTTAAAGCTAATTTGGGACACAGGACACGCCCGCTGTAAGGTAACACTCAGCTGGGGCCTGTCTACTGATTGGCTGCTTTCTCTGAGGATTGGGCTGTGACAAAAGTTTGTTAGACCTCTTGCTTTCTCTTAGTATCCAGTGTTTCTTTTTCCAGTTGTTTCTGCTCCTTTTGGTTCCACCTTCACGTTATTTTTTCTGTTCCCTTGCATGTGTGCGAGTGGTGGCTGGGGTGAGTTGTAACTGGATTTAGCTGATTCTAAGAAAAGGAAAACAAACAAACAAAAACCAAGAAACTTGCTTCTTGGTGAAGCAAGTCTCTTATTAAGAAATATAAAGAGATGTATTTTCTGAGAAAAGGGGAAGTGGAAACGTTATGAAAGCAAGTAACGGAGGGCTTCCCAAAGAGTGGGCTAGCTTGCAATGGTTTCATGACAAATTTTGAAACAGAAAATTTTTAGTGAGCTGACACTTTTGTGTGGCTTGGCAGTATAGTGTTTCTTAAGTGTTCAGGCACTTAAAGAACATTAAAGGTGCAAATGCTAGCTTTTACACTCAGTAGCTGTAGAACCTGGGGCAAGTGATTTAATTTTTCAAAGCCTCAGTCTCTTTCATGTTGTAATGATACTGAATTTAAATAATTGATGGAGGGATTAAGTGAGGAAGCAAATATTTGGCCCAGTGCTTGGGACTTTGAAATACTCAGCATATTTTCATGTGTGCATTTAAATGAATGGATTTATATATTTTAATGATGAAATTCTATTTGGTTAAAATTAAGGAAATAACTTATGGGGTCTTCAAATGTTTTATATTGAATTAACTTGGACAACAGAATAATTCTGTATTCTAACTCAGTGAAATAAATTACATCAATGGAAAAAGGAACTCTTATTCATTTCTAGTTTGATAACTTCACATAAATTATATGGAAATATTCAGAGACTGACAAATCACTGTAAAATATGAGAACGTTTCATAATTATGAACAAAACTTGTTTGTGAACCAGAACCTGCAGCCATTTGATTGGCCAGAAATCAATGCATAACAACTTCACTGGAAAAAAAGAGTTATGCCTTGAATCCTTACCCATTATAAGAACCATTATTCCTAGCTGCTTAATGCAGAACAGAGAATAGTGGCTTCTTTTGCAGAAGAGTGGGATAATTTATATATCTGAAAGGTTAATATTGCATTCTCTTGGGCTCTTCCTCTATGTAGCCCTGAGCATTCTCTTTTACATTTTCTTTACTACTCCTAGATTGCCATTGTTATCTGTGTCAAGGACCTAGAAATCCAAGAATGAAGTCTATTTCAGTAAAACCAGAAGCTACAGCTTTCATTTCTATTTTAGCCTTTATTCATCATGAACATAAAAGAAACAGATAAAAATTAAGGTCACTGATTTTTGCATTGAGGAACTATCAGTATCAATAATTTATATCACAGTGTTGTTATTAGTAAGATCTCAAATTATGTCTGTGAAATAATACAGAATGATTTAGTCTTTTTCAATTTCCTGCTACTTGAGGGTGATGTTCTTATGTAGTATAAAGGAAAAGTAATTAGAGCACACATGCTGGTATCCTGTTTCTGGACAGCTCCTTTTCTGACTCTCCTAAGTCATCATAGCAGGAGAGAAAAATAATTTCCACAGGGAATAATGATAAAACATTCAGTAAGACAGTGGATGCTGAGGAATCCACTAGTTTCATCTGGCTCTGTGCCGTGCTTGAGACACAGATTCTACTTTGATACTCTTTCCATTACAGTACATAGCTTGTATGTATAGTTCATACTCATTTGGTAAGCCATACTATGGATTCTTCTGCCATTCTTGTTTGGCACCTTGAATAAGTACCTTTTATTGTCAAGGTTGTCTAACCAAATTTTTTTTCCAGTTCTTGGCTGGAATTCTTTTATTACATCAAATGGCTTTGTTGTGTAGATGTTTGTGAATATAGTAGATAAGTATGTCCTGCTGGTTTTTCTTTTTACCTTATCCTATGATGTCCTCTGTCCAAATTTCTAAACAATTTATTTCTTCTTATAAAGAGGTTTTATTTCATTCTGTATTAAATTGTATCATCATTATACTCAACTGATCTATAAGTATCAGTCATTCATTCCTATACTAGTTATTTTGTCCTTTCTGTTGTGTCCATCTATGGAAATATAAAGATTAAATAACTAGTTTCAAATTAATAAGAGTTTTCAGACATAGAACCCAGCAATTACAATGCATATGATAACTGCAACCGTGGCTGTTTGCAATGGATTCAATGGAAGTATGGAATAGCGAAAAAACATATTTAGATCTAGAATAATATAAAAAGATCTCACTGGAAGGAACTTAACTGGAAATTTGAAGGATGAAGGAATTTGTTGCTCAGACTGAGGGGGAGATTGGAAAGGAACAAGGACTAGAAAGATAATAAATTAATAGGGTGGTATAAAATGAGTGAAAAAAGTTTTTCATTCTTTAAAAAGTCTTAATATTTAAATATTAAAAATGCATATAGATGAAATCTATTTAAAGATTCAGTTGTCATAGATAAATACAATTATGTTTACAAAATATGGCATCTTTGAAGCTGAAACATTGGAATTTAGTAGTGTTTTTTGGGGTGGATCTATAATTGTGATTCCATTACCAGAAATTTACATAAATGTGCAAATACATTAATTTTTATGATCAGGAATAAAAATACCTATAATAATTCAATCCTACTTGAGGTTAAATCAGAATTAGTGCAAAAAAGTTTGTATCTTGTTTTGTGTGCATACATAGGTATTTCTTTCCCAGAATAAAAGAATTAACAACTATATAGTAAGGCCATAAAAATTTATAACATAAATAAGATAGCACATAGTCATTTGTAAACAATACTTAAGTTAGGTTTGTTCTATCCTGAAGAAGTCACCTGAATCTGTTAGGATTCAGGCTGTGGGGACCCAGGCACCCTCCCCAAGACCTCAGCAAAAAGCTGCCTGTGTGACTTAGGCATAAGTTGAAGGTTAACAACCCTTCCCAGAGGGAAGAGAATACAAAGATGGTATCATAAACTATAATCTTCCCAAAGCAGTAAGTTTCTTGATAAATGTCCTTCCAAGTATAGTGAAAACATCACCAAACCCCATGTGTATGCTTCATGTGACCCTAGCAGGAACTCTGTTCTCATACCCTATGGAATATACTCATTATCACCCCTATGAAATGTTATTGTTCTGAGACCCCTTATATCACCCCTCATTTCCCCTGTCTCTTTGCGGAGTGCTAACTTTATTCATTCTTTGACCAGCCACCATCAAAAATTCCGTCCTATCTCTGAGTCCCAATGAAGCTTATGGCAGGCGTATTCTTTGGTCTCACAGCCTCACCAACTAGTGCTTATCAGGAGTTGGGTTGTAACAGCTGGCAAGCCACAGCCAGGAGACCGAAGGACCACCGGCAGTAGCAGGCATGAGCTCAGGGAAAGGAGAGTCCGTGGGGGGAATCCTGGGTTGACCTATAATGTCCATGTAGGGAGGGGTGGTGGCCGTTCTGGACGAGTAGAGACCGCTGAAAGAATATGGGGTCACCCACTTGCTTGACTGTTGGAACTCCACTTGATTACAGGGATGCCCCTAAAACGCTGATGGGAGTAGCATTTAACTAAGATAGGGAAAACTTTCCAGCAGGAACTCCGCAAAACCCCTGCCACCTGGATGCTGTGGCTGTGGGCTAGTGGGGGCTGATAGAATTAGTTTAGCTGCTGGAGAAGTAGAAAAACTTAGCAACATTAATGTTCTCTGTTCTGTTCACATGTTAATTCTAATTAGATCTGGATAGCCACATTAATAAAATTGGTGCTATTAAAGTTTAGTAACTTTGAACCAGACACCTAAAAAAAAAAAAAAAGGAGAAAATAAAATGCTAGCAGTTTTTGTAATCCTGCAATTAAAAATATATTACAAAACTGAAAACCCATAATACTTATGTAAACTGTGGAAGAGTTTAAATGGGATGTTATTTTGACAATGTTTTAAGTTCTAGTTACATTTTATTCTGATCAGAATTTTTATCAAGATGTTAAAATGAACTTTCTGTTTTGAATCAACAGCTTACTCCTGAGCTTCGAGTCTAAGTGTACTCCCGAAGAGTAATCCAGAATATATAAGTGTTAAATGTCTGTCTGTCTAAACTGCTAAATTAGTGCTTAACTGCATTTATATTGCTCAAGTGTTCCTAACTGGTTGCTGGTTACTAATAAAAGTGTTTCCAAGAATGAGTTTGCATATTATAGGCTACATTGATTCCAGAGGAAATCTTAAAAGCAGTAAAAATCAGATATGTGAAATGATGGAGAGCTTAGACACAGCCATACCAAAGAGTGAGAATTATGAGTCACATTAGTGAGTTTTATGTTTCTGTTGGTCTGACTTAAATCTTTTTGTGTTTGTCTATTTGTTCAGTGTATGTTTCCATACCTCCAGATGGCAATATCAAATTAACAAATGAAAATTCTTTAAAAAGCTTTATTTAAATGGTCAAAAATTAAATAAGCACTTATACTGGAAATGAATACTCCTGGGGTCCGAATTAGAAAAGCCAAACAGGATAAAAAGTCACATAAAATCTGAATAAAGAAACTATATAAAGGAAAGAAACTAAGAAGTTTATCCTGAATTCTTCTATAATTTTTCTATAGACTATCTACTTCCAGGGTCTTCTAACCTTAACTGAATTTCAGTAAAGCTGGTTGAGGAAACTAAGGGGTTGGGCTGGGTATGGGAAGATAGGGGAGATGTCAGTTAAGCCTAGAATTCAAATAGGCCTGTAAATTAAAATGATAGGGACAGAGGAGATATTACAGAATAAACCTTGTTTTGTATATATAGTCTGTCCTGTAATTCCCCAATAAAATTTTAATAGCTTTTGAGATGACAGTAATAATCCAACAGCAAAATTTCAGTAAGTAGAAAAAGTCCTTGAAAGCAATTGAAAGATCTTTTATAAATTATGATTAAAACAAATTAACCAATTATAATATATTCCAGAACCTAACAGTCAGTATGCTTTGCAGGTTATTCACAATTTTAGAATTTTATTAAAGAAAAAAAGAGGTTTTAGCCTCCTATGGAGGAAGGAAGAAAAAATAACATTTCTTGCATAATCTATAATGGTTTCAATTTTATTTGGCTTCAATGTAATCTCCCTAGGTTTATAGGATACTAACAAAATAAATTAGTATTATATGTGTTAAAACTTTAAGATGAAAATTGTAAGTTTTTGGCTGATGAAATTATGATAAACCTCTTTTAAAAAATTGTTTCTGTCTAAATTGAAATGAATAGTTTTTGTTTTTCTTCTTCACAAAACAGAATGAGGAATATGACTTAAATGGATATAGAAAGAAGTGAAAGGTTTGTGAAAGTGAATTCAAAGTCAATGTTAACTAAAGTTTGAAAAGTTTGTTTAAGGGAATGTGTTTTGTCCTAAGATAAGATGGCTGGTTTTCATAAAATCGGGGGGAAAGGGGGGAATATGTAAGACAAGGCTTGAATGAATATAGAAAGTTGTATAAGATATTGTAGAAGGTAGCATTAAGTATGGGAATATGTTTTGTAAAGGTGAAATTTGTCTTGAAATGAAGTAACTAGTTTATGTGGTTATGGTTGGTTACAGAAAGTTTGTAAAAGCATCTTCTAAACTGAAGCATTTAAATGGCTAATTCCAGAAAGCAATTCTTAAATAGAAACCTGAATTGATATTGATAACAAAAAGTACGTTATGACTAATTGCAAGAAGTTTTTTAAAGCATTATCTAAAACTTAAGTACTTATATTGCTGATTCCAGGAAGCCATTATTAAATAGAAACCTAAATTTATACTGATAACAGAAAGTAACTTCATAATAGAGAAAACTGTCAGAGGCCACCTCAATCTGCATATTAAAGTGGTGATAGGGGGAAGATAATCTTGATTCCATTGGGAATCTTAGGTTTCCATAAAATAACGGAGAAAGTAGTTCTTTCTATACTGCTAAAGTAAAATACCTGTTAATTAGCATAATCACGGTAAAGGTGTAAAAGTGAAATGTAAAGTACTAAAATAGTTAAGTTCCTTTGATATGTTATAAGCTGCATTGGAAGTATTTAGAAAGTGTATGAAAAATAAAAGATAGATTTCAATATCGTCAAACACTCTTGTGCATTCAAACCAGGCCCAAATATTCAGTGTGGTTTCTCTCCATTTGAATTAATGACTAGGTTGGTCACTGACCCCTAAACAATAAAGCTATCTACCACATCTCAGGTTATGCTTCTGAGCTTGATGTAGTTTTGGCTCCTGTAGCAGCCAGCAATGTCTCAATATGGCCAGATGTACAGTGGATATTACCTCCAAACTGGCTCTGCTTCTTAGTGCTGAAGGGTGCGATGCACCAGGCCAGTGAAACATTGGAGCTTCCCTCCAAGGGCCAATGATGCTGCTGCATGCTGAATGTGTGAAGAATATACCAAGTGGAGCAACAGTTACCAGAGTGATGTGATTAGAACTCAGACACAGTCAGCATTATGGCCTGCTCCCATGGAGAGACAACTTGTATAGTATTGCAAACCTGGAACTTAGATCTATTAACTGCAGCTCAAAGAGGAACTTTTGCATTGATTAGTATTAATGCTGTACCTATATACTTTATGAATATGATAATATCATTTCTATTGTATATCATATGCAGAGGGATATTGAACAATTTAAAAGTCTTAGTAAACTTAATTCATTTTCTAAGTAATTAATGAAAGTGCCTATAAGATAAAACAGTGGCTGTCTTAAGTATTGTCTTTATTTTGCTTGCCATATGCTTGTCTTGTTGTTGCCTATATTGTCTTTGTGAGTTTATGTCTAGGGCGGTGCCTCTCCTCATACCTCGCCTAGCTGTCCCAGGCATAACTACAGCTGTGGGAACTAGAAATGGCAGTTTCCTAGACAGCATTTGAAACTTACAAGATCAAGCCCATCAGCTTCGGGAGGATGTAGCCTTTTGAGGCATGTGGCCTTTCTCATTCCCATGTCACAGCTGGACCCTTTTAGGGGCTGTGTACCACCATTTTCTTTTAGTTAGACCATGTATCTTCAAAATTCTAACCAAGTTTATTTCTTCCAGAATCAATGCCTTCCAGAACAAGGTATTAGTCATGCAGGGATTTCATTCTGTTCCAACCATGGTGCTGGACTCACCTTCCCTCAACCTCAGTAGAATAGCCAGAATTTCACACCTCGTCAGGCAGGGTCTTCTGCCCCTAACCAGCAGGAAGCAGCTACAGAAGAATGACCACTGCCCTTCAGCTCCCCATTAAGAATAATGTGTGAACTCTCTGAGAGGAGAGTTGAGACAGGTTAGTATAGGAAGCAGGGAAGGCAGGTGGTCAGAATAAATTCCACCAAAGATGCTGGTCATGAGGTCCAGTTTGAAAGTCCCACACATTGGCCAGCATGGGACACTCTGCTAGCATGGCAGAATATGACCCATCGACAAGTTTGGAACAGGACCTTCTCATTTAAGACTGAGATTTACTGACACTTGTAATTATATTTTTTCCCTTTTAGGGGAACAGGTGAATGAGCCCAGGCCTTTATTAGGATATGCTATATATAATGGTTTAGGCGGATTAAGAGCTGAGTCTGTCACCATAGATCACATTGCTCTTGTCTACATGGAATGACAAGAGGAAATCCCTGATGTGGGGTAGTTACCCCTGAGTTGTGTAATTTTACTATCAAGGCCAGATATAGAGTAAAGTGCACCCCGTGGTGGTTCTACCCATGGACCATTTTTGTGCCAGGTGAAATTGCAATTGCCACTGAAAAACACATAAGGGCTTTAACCAATCACACTGCTCAAGCCCTTAATGACTTCAAAGTAGCAATTTCCTTACTAAACAAAGAAACTACTCAACTACAAAAGCAGTTTTACAAAATAGGATGGCTTTAGATATTCCTACTGCATCACAAGGTGGGACCTGTGCCCTGATTAATGCTCAATGCCGTGTATATATTACTCCTGTTATTGGTGTGTCTTTTATACTGTTGCTGTGGAGTGTGGATGCAATGCTTGTCCTATGGTCAATGTAGGCCGCTACTTGGGGGTGGATTGTGGGGACTCAGGAGCCCCCCTAAGTCTTCAGCACATAGTCGCCTGCATGACCTAGGCATAAATTAAAGATTAACAACCCTCCTGAGAATGCATAGATGTTATCACAAACTATAATCATCCCAAAGCAGTAAACATCCTTGATAAATGTCCTTCCTAAAAGCATAGTGAAAACATCACCACACCCCATGTGTATGATTCCTGTAATCCTAGCAGGAACTCTGTTCTCATACCCTATGGAATGTCCTTGTTCTGAGACCCTTACTTCAACCCTCATCTTTCCTCTCTCTTGCGGAGTGCTAACTTCATTCATTCTTTGACCGGCCACCATCAAAGATTCTCTCCTGTCCATAATTCCCAATAAAGCTTATGCCTTTATGAATAAATGGCAGGTGTGTTCTTTGGTCTTGTGACGTTACCAACTCATGTCCTTCAGGAGTTGGGTTGTAAGAAGGCTGTGTCAGATTCAGCTGTTCTAGGTTTCATATCCAATTCTATAATCCTAGGCTTATAGGAGATATATAACATGGGCTTTAATAGCATGAAGGAAAATGGCACATAATATCCAAATATCAGATTTCTTATTTATTCCAACTGTAGGGTCATTTCCTAACAATTTTTACCATATTCTTCTTAAAGAAATGTGGTGGAAAATATCAAAATAAGGAACTAAGGAAAGCATATATTTCTGAAATAAGAAATAAGGTCTGAAAATAAGACAATGGAAAATAATAGCAAAATCCCAAGAAAGGTGGAAATAAAGTTAGCTTGTGAGGAGGTGGGGTATATGGGAATCTCCTATGCTTTTTATGTAACCTGTATGTAATCTAAAGCTTCTTTAAAATTAAAGAAATAAAGCTTTTACTATTAAAATAAAAAAAAAATTACATGCCATAAGCTTATAGCCGCAAGGGCAGGAGCTTCTGAGTTAGTGATTGAGTCTGCTCTATAGGAGACAAGAAAAAAAGAAGAAGGAAAGAGAAGTGAAGAGAAGTGAAGAGAAGAGAGGAGAGGAGAGGAGAGGGGAGGGGAGGAGAAAAGAAAATGTCAAAGTAATTACCTGTAAAATAACCTGTGTTCTGATTTTATTTACTTCTTAATTGGTATTAAGATGGGGATACAAGGTGGTAGTTAATATGCTGTTTTAACATTATCTCTTTCATTATTATAATATTATGCTTCTTCCACAATTTTTCTTTTTATATCATTCTGGTCAAAAATTCAAATATAGAGAAATCACTCTCTTGAGAGCTAGAACAGCAAAGGGAGAATAAGACATTTTACAAATTTAATCAGGTGAACCAGTTTTAGTTTCAGGAATCTATAATGTCATTTTAAGATGAGTACGGAAGAGCTTCCCAATGTGGCTCTAAAGACTATTTCATTGTAATCATCTGGCATGCTTGTTAAAAAAGATTCTTGAGCCCTATATCAAACTTACCGAATCACCATCACAGTTTGTATAGTCTACTACTTTGTCATTTAAAAGCCTTGCAACATGATTCCCATTATACTAAAGTGTGATGAAGAAAAATAAAATAAAATGAACATATCTGAAGAAAGCAAATCAATATCAAGACATCAATCACAGACCCAAACAATAATTTGTCAATTTTTCCTAGCATTGTTAGTGCAATAAGAGTAAAAAGTACAATATGTCTATTTCTATCAGACCTCTTTTGAGGTAACAATACATCATTATATTTTTCCAAACTCATCATATACATTCCTTAAACTCTCTAAGGTCTTTCTTGATCTAAGCAGCAGATTATTAATTGGTTTCCTGTTTGCTTGATACAAGAAAGGGGATATCCTGCCTGTTAAGATTGTAAAAGTATAATACTATAAAAGTGTGACCCTTATTCTAGGCTAGGGTTTCGAAAAATGTTTCTGTAAAGGGTCAGATAATAAATATTTTAGGCTTCAGGGGCCTTAATGTTGCTGTTGCAGCTATTGAACTTTGCTGATGTGGAAGGAGATGAAGGCAATGTGTAAATGAAGTTGCCAGGCTACGTTTCAATATGACTTATTTATGGGCAAAGATTTTTGAATTTGATGTCATTGTCACAAAATATCCTTATTCTTTTGAGTTTTTTAGTTATTTAAAATATAAAAAGTATTCTTATTTTGTATCATATAAAACATGCAATGGGCTGGGTTTGGCTTCTGGAATGTAGATTGCCATTCCCTGTCCTAGATTACTGAATGAGCTTTTGTTTTGAATATGATTTTTTTTTAAGTTTAATAGCTATCATAATTTTTATTTTTATTTTTATTATTTTTTTAATTTTTAAACAAGCTTAAGATTCATAAGTGTTACATAAAAAATACAAAGCATTCCCATATGCCCCACTTCCTCCCCCTCCCACACTTTTGCACCTTAACAACATCCTTCATTAGTGTGGTACATATGCTACAATTGGTGAACGCATGTTGAATATGATTTCTTAAAGTTGGATTAACAGGAATAACTTTGCTCTACTTTTCCTGACAACTTACTGAGTTTCTTGATTTAACTTTGAAATAAAGATTCTAAGCCATCTAAACAAACATGGACCAAACGGCTTCTGGGCAGAAGAGACTGTCAATTTGCAGGTCTTTTTTTTTCGCATTTTTTCTAAATTCAGTTTCTTGAACTTAAATAAAGAAACAAAGGCTTCTGACAATGTTTTAACGTTATTCATTCTTTTTTCTGTTAATGATTAATATGTGACAAAGCCTATTTACTTTTACATAGAAAGCCTTTGGGAAACCTTGGGTGTCTGAAGAAAGAGGGTGCTCTTGGGATAGTTGGCATATTATTTAAAAAGCATAACTGCAGTATTTAACAATTGATCAGTTCAATTTATATTCTGTTAATCCTTTGTGACAGGCACATCCTAGGCATTAGAAACACAAAATTGAAATATAAACAACCCATATATCTTGGAAATATTAGTCTTGGAAAGGAAAGTAATTGGTTTTGTGAAAACAGTAGAAAGGAGAACTGCTTCTATGTTTACAACCTTTGATGTTTGTGACTTTAGGCAACTTATTTAAACTATTTAAACCTTAAATTTATCACTATAAAATGTTGTTTGTAAATGACAATAATATTCCTATAGCTCATGTTATTATAAAGACCAGTTGAAATATTCTACATGAATACACTTTTAAAGAAATCTTCCACTTGTATTTCATATTTTAGTTCATGGCCTAATTTCCCACCTGTTCATTGATTTCAGAAATCTATGAATGGTCCTCTATTCTCCCTTTTATTCTTGTACCACATGCAATCAATTTTCAAGTTCTACTATGTCTACTTTTAACATATCTCTCAATTATATACCTCAATTCATTGATTCATCAAAGTCATACCTTAAAGGAGATAACAGTAATGTGGAGAAGGAAATCAATAACAAGCCAACTAAAATGCAATGTAATCCTCAAGATTGGGGAATGAACAATGGGCTAAAGTAGACTAATTATTCTACTATAGACTTACTAGTATTCTAGCAATGGAAGAACTTTTATCATTGATATAAAGGCCATGGCCAACAGAGGTTCTGAAGGGAGGGAGAGGGAAGAATAGATGGGGGCATTTTTGGGACATTGGAATTGTCCTGTATTATATTGCAATGACAGATTCAGGCCATATTATATTTTGTTATAACCTACAAAATTGTGCAGGACAGAATGTAAACTATAATGTAAACTATAGTCCACAGTTAATAGCAATGCTTCAATTTGTGTTCATCAGTTATAACAAATGTGCTACACGAATGAAGGATGTTGTTAACATGAGAATGTGTGGGAGGAAGAGGGAGTGGGACATATGGGAAGACCTTATATTTTTATGTAACATTTATGTAATGTAAAGCTTCTTTAAAAATAAAAAAAAATTAATTAAAAAGAAAAAATAGAAAAGAAATGCAGTGTAGATATGCTTGTGTAATAGTTTCCATAAAGTTGTTTGAGAATACATGAGCAGGTCAGTTGACTTATTTAGGTGAAGGGAAGAGGGACTAGAGTTGTATAAAATTTTCAGAATTAAGTAACCCCTAAACTGCATCATGAAAGATGATCACATCCTCAGCGCAACCACTACAATGACTTTGCACTTCAGGCTATCAGCTAGATACTTCAACAGAAGGAAAAATGCAGAGTGTTTCTCTATTCTCTACTTATCAAGAGTAGATGAAGAGTCCTTGGATGGAGCCAAATAAAAATATGAAAAAGGACATCTGGTTTTACAAGAGTTTGAAGAAGGAGAAAGAAATAAAAAAGAGTTTCAAGATGATCATAAGTGGAAATTATAATACATTGGACAAAGTGAGAATAATACAACCTAGAAAAATTAAGGTTCACCACTGAAATGATTTTGAAGAGTCTGTGGAAAATTTGCATATTTACCGTGGTCATTAAAAAGAGAGTGATAGAAATGTGTGTTTAGAAGGGGGAACTGATGCTGAATGTATGTAGAATGTTTAATAAGGTTGATTGTAAATATGTAGAAATGAATGGAGTTGATGGTAGCACATTATAATGATATAACTAATACTGCTAATTTATAAATGTGATTGTGACTTAATGAGGTAGTTTATGGAGGTTAATATTAATTGAAAGAGTCCTAGAAAATAACCTAGGGATTATGTAATCTAGTTATTTTGGTGGTATATGAGGATTGTGGTTAATAATACAAATACAAGAATATTTCTCTATTACAAGGTGTTAAGAATATAGTGACACATGAGAAAAACAACTAATGTAACATAAACCAGCTAAAAGTAATACTGTTAGCAAAGGCAAAGTCGGTACTATATCAATGCTAAGGGTAAGATGAAAGTATATAGGATTTAGTTTTATGAAATGTGAATATGATCAAGCATTTTTTTTTTTTCATTTTCTTCACTAACAATGAGATCCTGGTCATGTCATTCAGCCAATCACTGCTCATTTATTCATCTTTTGGAACACTGGAGAAACAATTGAGTTTGGTTTATGATTAAATAAAATAAGTGTGCCTGGACAGGACTTTTAAAAGAAATGCTTCTATAATTTGTTAAACTGCTTATTGCCTACTTTATTTTTTGAAGCTGAAATAAATATACAAATTTTGAAAAAAAAAAAAAGAACACATAACCAAAGACAAATATAAATGTGAAGCAGCAGTCTCAGAAAATTTAAGGAAAAAACCAAAAAGTTATTTTAATCTAAGTTCAGGCAAGTAGGTGGCAAAAAAAGAATAGAACTAATTCTCAGAACAACATTTTAGATTTAATGGATGACAAACTCATGGCAAAACAACTATTCAATAATAATATGTCCATTTGTTGTTATTGTTACCTGAATAGGAAAGATGGAAAATTAATAAAACCCGTCCCAGAGGTGAAATTGGTGCTAATAGAAAGCAATATACCTTTATAGCTCTAATTCCATGACCTAAGTGGATTATAGTCTACAAACTGAGAATAGGAGATGTGAAATGAAGTATCATTTTAAATATTATATTCTTAATCAGTATATCACCTTCTTTGCAACAGTGTTTCATAGTAAATATATCAAGGAGAAAGTCCAGACCAAACCTTAGTGTATACAGTGATTAAATCAATTTAACATGGCCATTCTTGTAAATGACTGAGCTATGATCTGAATGAGGGTTGTTTTCAGTTTCCCTCAGGATCAAATGTCATAACTTTTGCATAGAGTCTGTCCAGTGCCTGCCTATGCTCAGCATCATTGCTAGGGTCAATGATTCCAACTGATGTAATTATATTGCTTAATTTTCTTCAGGTAAGTCACCAACAACTTATGTATTTGGGAAGAATTTATATGTTTGAAGGATATGAAGTAAACTACAATATTTTGCTTAAAATACAAAATTGCTTTTACATTTCTTATAAAAATGACAATTTTTCCTTAAGAAAAATAGTGATAAAATTTAAATGTATATATTGGAATTTTTATAAAAAACATTTTTATCAGTAGCTCTCAGGTTTCACCTAGATTTTGTCTCAAGATATAATTAGAAATGATTGTTTCAGTTCTAGCTTCCTTCCTGTTATTTGTGTCTCCTTTACATATTCAATTTAATTGTCTTCATTTTATGTCAGACATTTGCAAAATTATTAGATTATAGCAAATGAAGAGTTAGCATTCTCCCTAAATATTTCTTTCAAGAATTCAGTAAGTGATGTGGCATTTAAGATCATTGCTTTCCCCATATGCCTAAATTAAACAAATTAGCTGAGATTTTGGTCTGTGTGCCAGAAACAGACATATAAAAGTTGAAGAACATGCCTAACCCTGACTCTCAACACTTTTTTAAAAAATTTATTCATTTTAAAGAAACTATATTACATAAATGTCACATATAGGGGATTCCCATAGGCCCCACTCTTTCCCCCTCCCACACCTTCCCACATTAACATGTCATCTTATTACACTGACTTTCCCCTTAATTAAGAAACTTTGGCTAATTCTGTTTGGGATTTCTGACTTTGTCAGTTTTTTTTTCTTTTCAAAATGAATAGGTTTTTGCAAGATATGGAGGGCATATTTAATTCTTATTGGTGCTGTAACAAATTACCACAAAAGACAGTAAGAGCTGTCTTACAGCTCTAGTGGTTAAAAGCTTGAAATGAGTTTCAGGGTGCTAAAATCAAGGTTTTGGTTGGAGCTGCATTTCTTATTGGAGAATCTAGAGAAGAATATGTTTTCTTGTCTTTTTCAGTTTTTATAATTTTCCCATATTCCTTGGCTCATGACACCCTTTCATTCAAATTCAATAGTGGCCAGATGAGTCTTTATTACATAACATTACTCTAGGACAGACACTTCTGCTTACCTTTTCCATATTTAAAAACCCTTGCATTTAACTTGGGCAAACCCGGTTAATCCAGGATCATTTCCCTATTTTAAGGTTAGCTGATTAAAAACTTTAGATCTATCTTCAACCTTCATTTCCTTTTACCAGGTAAACTAACATATACACAGGTTCTAGGACTTAGGGCATCAATACATCTGGAAGAGAGAGTAGAGAACTAGAAGCCTAATGGAAAACAATGCAGATCATTTTGCAGACCAATTAAGAGAAGGCTGGTACTTCTAATACATGCTGTGTTAGTTTCTTAGGCTGCTTAAGCAAATACCATGAAACAGGTTGGGTTAAACAATGGAAATTTATTAGCTTACAGTTCTGAGACTAAATGGAAGTACAATTTAAGATGTCATCAAGGCTATGTTTTTTTCTGAAAGACTGGCATTCAAGAGCTGGCTGCTGGTGATACTTGGCTCTTCTGTCATGTGACAAGACTCATGGTGGTGTCTCCTCATCTCCCCCTTCTCTTCCAAGTTCCATTGATTTCAGCTTCTTTCTTCTGTGGGTTTCTCTCTGTCTGTTTGAATTCCACTTTGCTTAAGGACTCCAGTAATAGGATTAAGACCCATTCTGATTTAGGTGAGCTATACCTTCCTAAATGAAGTAGCCTCATCAAAAGGTCATATTTACAATGAGTTCACATGAACAGGGATGGGTTAAATTTAAGAGCATGTTTTTCTGGGGTATATACAGCTTCAAACCACCACAGAAGCAAAATAGTACAGCATGCAGAAATTTAATAGAATCAAGTAATGAGAAAGCCAAGAAGAGCCTATCTCTGTTCAAAGATATCTTTAGGGGTCAGGAACTTTGTGCACATAAGTTAGGCTGCATACACTCAGGACAAATCATAGGAAGGAATGGGTCAAACTTGGAACATTTCAAAAACTACGCGTTGATCCACCAACACATGACAGAAGCCTCAATGGCATGAGAGTATTAAATACAACCTCTGGATAAACACTTCCTGAACAATAAGCTATACTTACCAAACAGCAATTCCTGGGTAGCTAGGCTCTTAAAAATTCACATTAATCATTGCATCCTGGAACACCATGAGTATGCTAAAAGCTGCATCTGCTTAGGAGTAATCAGAGGGAATGTCCAAGCTACTCACCCCTGGCTTAATGTGGGATAAAAATGTAAATTCTCTGAAATGTGATGACAGCCTCCAAGTCACAGTTCCAATATAAAAGAGCAAAACTAAACTGGAAAGGTGCTTAACCACAACCTTTGACCAATGAGTGTCTTATGGTGACTTAGGGGTTACACCTAGATAGCTAGGCTAAAATATAAGGGGGAGGGTGGGAATATGGGTGGGGACAACAATGACTACACACAGTGGAAAAATTACACTTTGAACAATTACACTAGACAAATTCCTAAGCAAACAAGAACTGCAAAACATCAGTGGACAAATCAATACCCAAAGTTTCTACAATATATGGTATAAAATGTCCAGATTTCAATAAACCTTTATAAGAGTTATTTTAAACCTAGGAAAATTTGACCCATGCACAAGAAAAAGAAAATAGGCAATTGAAACTGACTTTGATGGGACCAGATGGGGAACTTAGCACACAAAGACTTCAAAGAAGGCATTTTATATATTTTCAAAGACATAAGGGAACTCATACTTAAAGAACTAAATGAAGGTTTTATACAAATATAAAATATTAATGAAGACATAGGCATTATTGAAAATAAACCAATAGAAATTATACATTTTGAAGTTAAAATAACCAAAATAAAAAATTCACACAAGGGAATGCAAAGTAGATTTGAGGTGGCAGTAGAAAGGATCAGCATACTTGAAGAGAGATCAATAGAGATTATGTAACCTGAAAAACAGAGAGAAAATAATGAAGAAAAACAAACATAGTCTGTGTTAGGTTGTCAGGGCTTCTATAACAACATATCATAGGTTCGTTGGCTTAAAGAGCATGATTTTGTTATCTCACAGTTTTGAAGGCTAGAAGCCCCAAATCAGCAGAACCATGTTTCCTCTTACAGGGAAAAATTGTTTTCATGTCTCTCCTGGTTTCTCATGTGTGGCAAATAATCCATGGCATTCCTTAGCTTTTGGCAGCATAACTCAATCTCTGCCTCCATCACATGGTCATCTCTCTCTCTCTCCTGCTGACTGTTGCCAAATTTCCTCTGCTTTAAGAACATCCATCACATTATATATACGGGGCCACCCTAATCTAGTTTGGTCTCATCTAAACTAATAACATCTTCAAAGATTCTGTTTCCAAATGGGTTAATATTTAGATGACCTATCTTTTTGGGGGATACAATTTGATCTATAACACAGCCTAAAATAAATGTGGTATACCATTAAGAACAAAAAAATGTAAGTATAATGGAAATACCAGAATTAGAGGAGAAATATAAAGGAGCAGAAAAAATATTTGAAGAAATAATGTCTGGGAACTTCTCAAATATGAAAAAAAAACATAAACCTGCACATTCAAGATGCTAAAAAACTCCAGGTAGGAATAATGCAAAGATATATACACCCCAATGCACCACAATGAAAGAAAACTGACTCATATAGGAGATGACGAAGATGATTTACACAGCAACAAAAGCTCTATAGCCAGGAAGGAAGTGGGGTAAAATTTTTAAAATACTGAAAGTAAAAACTATTAACCAGGAAAGTTATGAACGACAAAAATGTGATTTAATAAAGACAGCAAATAAAGACACCCCCAGACAACAAAAATTAGAGAAAACTGCTAGCAAATGTGCCTTACTAGAAAGACTAAAGGAACTTTTACACAGTGAGAGCAAGTGAAACCAGACAGCAAATCAAAGTTACAAGCAAGAAACAAAGAGCTCGAGTAAAGATAATTATGTAGATAATTACAAAGGACTGTGTAATTGCATGGTTTTACTCTTTTCTATTCTTGACTGATTTAAAAAGGAATAGCATAAAACAATATGTACATAATTATAATTATGGGCAAATAGAATTGAGAAATGAAGTAGATTTGACAATAAACACACAAAGGCAGGAGGTGGGAGCAATATTGCATTGAAGTAAGAAAATGACACTAGATGATACCTAAAATCCACAGAAAAGAATGAAAAGAATCAGAAAAGATAAATGATAATGTTAACATAGCAAACACTATAAATATATACTTGCTCTCCTATCTTATCTCAGTTTCTTTAAAATGTGTTCAATTACATGAAGTAATAGTTGTAATAATGATTTGTTGAGTTTGTAACATATATAGACATAATAGGTATGAAACTAGTAAGTATGCAATGAACTACAGAGGAGTAAAGTTTATTTCACTGAAATACAGTCAATAAAGAAGGTAGAGATTAACAAAAAGATACAAGACATGAAAAACACAAAACAAAATGAAAGTATAAATACAATGTTGTCAATAATAGTAACGTTAAATGTGAACAGACTAAAGAATCCATTCAAAAGAAAGAGATTGTCAAATTGGATAAAAAGACATGATCCAAATACAGGAAATTTAAAGATATTAATATATTTTAAATAAAAGAATTTTAAAATATATGCTAAGCAGTCAACAATTATAACAGAAGTAGAGTGTCCATACTTTCAGGAAAAGTTAATATTAAAACACAAAATATTACTGCAGATGAAGAGAGATTTCAAAATAATAAACAGATAAATCCACATGGAATATATAATAATTATAAACATATATGCATAAAACAACAAAGCTCAAAATGCAGAAGGAAAACGTGACAATTCATGGGAGAAGTAGACAAGTAAAAATAATATTGCAAGACGTCAATACTGCACTTACAATAATGCATACAACAAATAGGCAGAACATCAAGAATTTAAAAGACTATAAGTAAACAAAACCTAATAAATATCCATAGAACACAGAACCCAACAGCAGGTGCATACATATTTTCCTCAAGCACACATTGAACATTTTTCAGAACAGACAATATACTAGGCCCTAAAATAAATCTCTATAAATTTTAAAAGATTGAATTCATAAAAAGTATGTTTTCAAAACACAGTGAAATTAAATTAGATAGAAATACAAGTAGGAATTTTGGAAATTCACAAATATCTTTAAATTAAATAATATATCCCTAAATAACCAATGATTTTTTAAAAAATCACAAGATATTTAAGAAAAATATTTTGAGATGAATGAAAATGATAACATAGCATACAAAATGTTTGTGATGTAGTTAAGCAGTGTTTAGGGGAAATTTATAATTATAAATGTCCACATTAAAAAAGAAGAAAGACCACAAATCAGTAATCTCGTTTTTCACTTAAAGATGCTAGAAAAAGCATAATAAAATAAAATGAAATAAAGCAGAAAGAAGTAAATTATATACTATATTAGAAAGTAATGAAAATGAAAATATAAAAATAAAGAAAAACAAAACACAAAAAAGTTTCTTTGTAGTGATCAACACAATTGAAAAGTACAAATATGTGGAGATTAAACAGCACACTCTTAAATATTCATTGGCTCAAAAAAAATTGCATGAAAAAATAAATATCTTGAGACAAATGAAAGTAAGAACAAAACCTATCAAAACTTTTAGGATCCAGTAAAATCAGTGATGAGTGTGAAATTTATATCCCTCAGTGCTTACATTAAAAAAAAGAAAAAGAAAAAGGAAAAGAAAGGGCTAAAATTGAAGCCCTAACTGCACACTTGTAGAAACTAGAAAAAAAAACAGCAAACTAATCCCAAATCAAGCTGATGGAAAGAAATAAGGATCAGAGTAGAAATACGTGAAATTGAGAACAACAAAAACAAAACAAAATAAACAAACAAAAAATAATAGAAAGAATGAACAAAACCAAAATTTTGTTCTTTGAGATCGACAAAATTGACAAACCTTTAGCTAGATCGACAAAGATAAAAAGAGAGAAGATGCAGATAAATAAAATCAGAAATAAAAGGAGGACTTTACCACTGACCACACGGAAATAAGAGAGCATAAGAGAATACTCTGAAAAACTGTACACCAAAAACTAGACAGTGGAAACAAAATGGACAAATTCTTAGAAGCACACAAGTTATTCTAACCCAAGGAGGAGTAAAGACCTCAACAAACCAATCATGAATAAAGAGATTGAAACTGTCATCAAAAATGTCCCAACAAAGAAAAGCCCAAGACCAGATTTCTTTGCAAGTGAATATTACTACTCATTCAAAGATCATCTAATACTAGTCTTGCTCAAGCTCTTCCAAAAAATTGAACAAGAAGATGTGCTATCAAACTCATTCTGTGAAGTCAATATCACCCAATACCAAAACCAGATAAGATACTACACACAAAAAAAATTACAAACCAATTTCTTTAATGAATGTTGATGTAAAAATCCTCTACAAAATACTTGCAAACCGATTCAAAAAGAACATTAAAAAATTACACACCATGGTCAAATGGATTTTATCAAAGACATGCAAGGTGGTTCAACACAAGAAAATCAAATTTATGTAATAAACCACATTAAGAATTTGAAGAAGAAAAATAACAAGATCCTCTCGATTGACACAGAAAAGGTATTTGACAAAAATCAGCATCTTTCTTCATAAAAATATTGCCAAGAATAGGAATAGAAGGAAGCTTTCTCAACATGGCAAAGTACATATATGAAAACCCCACAGCTAGCAATGTACTCAATGGTGAAAGACAGAAAGCTTTCCTGCTGAGATCAGGAACAAGACTAGAATGTCCACTTTCACTATTGTTATTCAATATTGTGCTAGAAGCTCTAGCTAGAGCAAATAGGTGATGTGAAGAAAGAAAATTAAGTCAAGTGAGAAAAGAAGTAAAACTTTCACTATTCACTGATTATATGATCCCATATCTAGAAAATCCCAAAATTTCTACAACAAAGCAACAAGAACTAATAAAAAATTAAAATAAAGTGAAAGGATACAAGATTTATATACAAAACTCAGTAGCACTTCTATACACTACCAACAAGCAACCTGAGAAGGAAGTCAGAAAGAAAATAAATCATAATAGTCAATTAAATAATTGAATATTTAGGAATAACCTTAACCCAGGACATAAAGGATCTGTATTCAGAAAATTACAAAATATTGCTATAAGAAACCAAAGAAGACCTAAATAAATAGAACAACAATCAGTGTTCATGGACTGGAAAAATAAATATCATTAAATATCATTATCTGATTTACAGATTCAACACAATCCCAATAAAAATTCAAATGGTCTTTTTTGCAGAAATCAACAGCCAATAATCAAATTTATTTGGCAGTGTAGTGGACCTCAAATAGACAAAGATTTCTTTAAAAAGAACAAAGTTGGAGAACTCTCACTTATGGACTTTAAATCATATTACTTAGCTAGAGCTGTAAAAACAGAATGGTACTGGCATAAAAATAGATTGATATATTGATCAATGTAAATGAATCAAGGACCCTCACATCTATGGTCAAGTGATGTTTCACAAGACTGTCAAGTCCACCCAGCTTGGCCAGAGCACTCTATCAGCAAATGGTGCTGGGAGAACTGGATATCCATATCCAAAAGAAGAAAGAGGACCCCTTTTTCACACCTTATACAAAAATTAACTCAAAATGGAGCAAGGACTTAAATATAACAGCTACAACCATAAAACTCCTAGAAGAAAATGTAGGGAAACATCTTCAAGAACTTGTGGTAGGCGGGCCTTTCTTAAAACTTACACCCAAATCAATGAATGAAAAAATAGATAAATTAGACCTCCTCAAAATTAAATACCTTTATTCTTCAAAAGACTTTGGTGAGAAAGTAAAAATGGCAGTCTACTCAAAGAGAGAAATGTTTGGAAACCACATATCTTATAAGAGTTTCATATCCATGTTATAGAAAGAGATTATACAACAGAATGATAAAAAGAATAGCAACCTAATTAAAAATAGGCAGAAGCCTTAAATAGAAATTTCTCCAAAGAGGAAATGCTAATGGCCAAAAAGCACATGAAAAATATTCAAAATCACTATCTATTAGTGAAATGCAGATCAAAACTACAATGAGATACCATTTCATACCTTATGGAATGGCCATTACTTAAAATAACAGAAAACTTCAATGCTGGAGAG
The DNA here is from genome assembly GCA_029593785.1 of Cabassous unicinctus. NCBI lineage: Eukaryota > Metazoa > Chordata > Mammalia > Cingulata > Chlamyphoridae > Cabassous > Cabassous unicinctus. The sequence goes on from JAQZBX010000918.1 coordinate 62,746, forward strand.
GATGTGGGGAAATAGGAACATTTTTTCATTGTTTTGGGGAATGTGTAGCTTCTGTGGATGACAGTTTTGTGGTACCTCAAGAAGCTGAGTATAGAACTGCTCTATGGTCCAGCAATCCCATTACTAGGAATATATTTAGGAGAACTGAAAGCAAGGATGCAAACTGATATTTGCACTCCTATGTTCACAGCAGCATTATTCACTATTGCTAATATATGGAACCAGCCCTAGTGTCCATCAACTGATGAATGGATAAACAAAATGTTGTACATACATACAATGGAAAAATATTCAACTGTAAGAAGAAATTAAATTGGGATGTATATGAAAACTTTATTTGTTGAATCTTGAAGACATGTTGAGTGAAATAAGCCAGATACAAAAGGAAAAATATTGTATGGCCTCACTAATATGAACTAAAAACTATGAATAAACTTATGGAGCTATACTTTAGAGTATAGGTTCCTAGGAGATAGAATGTGGGTTGAGAATGGGAGCTGATGCTTAATAAATAAGGTTTACTGTAAAAGTGTGGAAAAGTGTGGAAATGAATAGAGTTGATGCTATCACATTATTGTGAACAATATTCACCAAATTGATCTACAGAATCATCACAATCCTTATTAAAATCTCAAATGACTTTTCCTACCAAAAATTAACTGATTTTGAAATGCACATGATAATACAAGGGACCCAGAATATCAAAAACAATCTTAAAAAGAACCAAGTTGCAAGATTCAGAGCTCCAATTTCAAAACTTACTATAAAACGACAGGTAACCAAGATTTTGTAGTAGTGGTATAAGTATACACATATAGGTTAATGGAATACAATTAAGAGTCTAGAATTAGACCCTTTCATTTACTGTCAACTGAATTTTAACATGGTTGGTAATGCAATTCAATGAAGAAAGAATATTCTTTTCATCAATTGGTGCTAGGACATGGGGTATTCATCTGCAAAAGAATTAAAGTGTATGTTACTTTACACCAGATACCAAATTAACACAAAATGGACCACAGAGCTAAATGTAAGATATAAAACTATACATTTCTTAGAATAAATATTGGAGTAAACCTTCATGACCTTGGATTAGTCAATAGTTTATTAAGAGCATGGAAAGCACATGTGAAAAATGAAAAAGAAAGAGAAATTGGGATATGTACGCCCCAGAAAGTTTTGTGCTACAAATAATTCCTTGAAAAAATGCACAGACAACCCACATGTTTTAGTTTCCTAGGCTTCTCAAAGCTGTTAACATTAAATGAGTTGGCTTTTAACTGTAGGAATTTATTAGCTGACAATTTGAAACTGTGAGGATATCCAAATCTAAGCATCATCAAAGTCACGCTTTCTTCCCAAAGACTGCTGGTAGTGATCCTTGGTCCTCTGCCACATGGCAAGGGACATGGTGGCAATCTGCTGCTGTTTTGCTTCTCTTCTAGGTTTTGCAGCTGTCAGGTTCTTGCTTCTGCATCTTTCTCTCTCTTTGTCTGAATTTCATTCTCTTATAAAGGATCCAACCCACCGTGGGCCATGACTCTACTGAAGTAACGTCATGAAAAGGTCCCACTTAAAATAGTTTTATACCTCCAGAAATGGATTAACTTTAAGAATATGATTTTCTGGGGTACATACTGTTTCAAATCACCACACCAGAGAATGAGATAAAGTTTTCCAAACCATATATATGACAAGGTACTTGTATCTAGGTTGTACAAAAAATTTAATATATGGTTACCATATGACCTAATGATTCTTCTCCTATGAACATTTCAAAGAAAACTGAAAAAATCTTTCCACACAAAAAAACTTATACATGGATGTCATAGCAGAATTAATCATAACAGCTAAGAACTGGAAATGATACAAATGTTCATCAATTTATAAATGCATAAATAAAGTGTTATACAACCACAAAATTGAGTATTATTCAGCAATTAAAATGGGTAATGTATTGGCACACGTTACAACATGGACTGTCTGAAAATTTTATGCTAAGTGAAACAATTCAGTCACAAATGAAGACCTACAATTTCACTTATTTGAAATTTCCAAAATAGATGAATCTATTTTGGTGGTTACTTAGCACTGCAGGTGGTAGAGGAAAAAAAGGAGATTGACTACTACGGGTTTCTCTCAGAAGGGGTGAAAATGTTCAAAAATGTGATCATGATGATGGTCTTACATTCCTGTGAATGTACTAAAATTATTAAATTGCATACTTTAAAACATGAATTGTATTGCATGTAAATTATATCCTTCTATTTACTTCCTTCCTGGAGGGCAACACTTGCATGTTGAAATTTTGCCAATTAATATCCACACTATGAAAAATTTTGCAACTTTTGACATAACCATCATTTCTTGTTGTGGTGCAGATGGTCTCCTATTTTATACTATATTGTTTATTTCCAAAGAATCACCTTTTAACTAAACTTTTATTTAAAAGCCTCTAGAAAAGACAGCAAAATTCATAGTTTGCTACAAAAATTAAGACATTCTGAATGAGAACTAAGGCAATTTTACATTTTAAATTATGTGTGAGAAATCTGAGTACATGCTAGCTAGGTTCAGAACTTTTGACTATAGGGAGAAAGCTGTGAAACAGCTCAAGGATCTGTAAAAGTAACTGTACCCAAAACATTTTCACTCACCTTGTCCAGAAAAGAACTCAAGAATGGATACTTGTTTCTTGTTATGGTTGTTGGTTTGTTGTTATTACAACAGGCTGAATAGAGAAAGAAATCTTATCTAAACTTAAGCTAAAGATGTGACCTCTCTTTGGTGGACTCTATATAGCAATATGTGTCTTGAAAATAAAATCCATGTGTTTTTGATTCAGCATTTATACCAGATAGAGATAGTAGATTCAATGTTATCCTATCACATTAGCTTCATGACTCAGAAAAAGGTAATATGTTCAGCAGCAATATTTCCGTGAAAACAATTACCAGGGAGAAGTCAGTGGAAAATTGCTTTGACATGAAACATATGATATTTCATGGTAAATTAGAATACACTGAACTGCAAGAGGAATGGATTATGTGCAGGCAAAGCAATCACATATATGTAGCTGATTGTCTCAGCTACATAAACCACATGCTGCTTAAACCATATGCTGTTTCTTTTCCTCCTTTCAATTTGTTCTATCTTTCTTGCTTCTGTTAATTTAAAGGAGTCTTGTAGGACTACTACAGTAGCTAGTTTCCAAAAATGGCCCCCAATTAACCACACTTCTTGGCATTCACACCATTGTGTATCCCCTCCCCCAAAGAATGTGGAATAGCACTATGAATTGCATTAAACAATAGAAGGTGGTAAGAGGGACTCTGTCAGTTTTACTTCTGTATATAAATGTGGCCTAGCAACTTTTATTTCATGCTCTTTTGGTCTCTGAGTTATCATGTAAGTCAAGTAGTTATCATGAAGAGGTAGAGAGTCCCTGATGCTCATAAAAAGGGAGAGAGGCCAGGAGTCCAAGAGCCCAGAATCCCATTAGATCCTCTGGATGACCTCAACCCCAACTGCCATCTGACCAAAACTGCATAAAAGACCCAAGGAAGTCCCTTCTGATCCCAGTTAATGTCTAGAGTTGTTAGAGAGCAAAAATGGTTGTTGTTTTAGTCACTAAATTTTGTGGTGTTTAGTTACACAGCAATAGATAACTGACATACATCCAAAAATTATATGTGTTTTCTTAGATTCCTGACTTTTTCCAATTACCCTTTAAAAAAGATAATATTACCACTTAAACATAATGTCTTTTTCAAAATTCTGTTAAATAAATTATGACATATGTACATTAGTGTAATATGACTATGCTAGCTAATGTGGAAGGAGAACACTTAGCTATCTATTCCAATTCCTTTTCTTCATAATAGTACATCTTTGTACTGTGCTTTTGGCATAAACCCATTAAAGTAAATCTAATTTAGAGACTTTCTGGATGTAAGGGTGAATTAGAGGAGAGGGGGTACATTCAGCATTTTGTCATGCTCATGACAACCTTTCCTGCTTTCCACAATCATACAAAGAAAAATTACTATTTGGTCTACGCTTAGACTTAAAACATTTTAGTGAGTATAACTAACACCACTGATTTATAAATGTGATTATGGCTGAAATGGGTAGTCTGTGGACATAAATGACAATTGAAAGGAAGCATGATAATCACCTAGGGAATGTATAACTGATTTCAGTGGTAGATGAAGATTGTGATTAATAGTATAAATAAAAGAATATTCTTCTTTTACAAAGTGTTAAGAATATGGTGATACATGGGAAATTGCAAATAATGTAATATATAGACTATAGTTAGTAAACTTTTTGCAGCAATGGAAAAGAAGATATATCAATTCTAAAGGACAAGCATAGGGGAGAAGGATATGGGATTTTTTCCTTTTGGAGTAATGAAAACATTCTAAAATTGACGAGGTGATGACAGCACTACTCTGTGAGGAAAATGAGAGACACTGAGTATACATGTTGAATGGATTACACAAAGCATGGGATTGTATAACACAGGGAATCCAGTGGTGGAAGATGGACTGTGGTTCACAGAACAAATATAAGAATTTCTCTCCTGAACTATAACAAATAGACAATAATAATACAGGGTGTGAATAATCGGGTAGGTTGGAGGAAAATACACCAAATGTAAGATATGGGCTATAGTTAGTAGTAATGTTCTGATGATACACTTTCATAGTTTGTAACAAATGTTTCACAACAATGCAAGGTGCTGGTGGTGGGGTGATGTATTGGAGCCCTGTATGATGATATGCACGTTTGTTTTGTAACTTCACAACTTTAACTATACACTTATTGTTTACGTATGTTTATGTATGAATGATATACTTCGGTAAAATTTTATTGAAAAAGAAATTGCTAGAGACGTATATTTAGCTGATTAAATGTGTGAGGCAAAAAAGCAGTAAAAATCACACTGTAAATACTGATTTATTATCTGTTAAAAACATGAAATAGTGGCTTGTCAGTGACTTATCAGTTCTGATAAAAGGCACCAATGACCTCAGTACTGCATAGAACAAAAAGGCAAATGGACCATGCAAATAAATGTCTATAGCCAATCACAGTTACCATCTGGGGTAAAGCCATATTGTGTCATTTTGCCATCTCCCTCCCTTTTTTCTACACCTGCTATCTGCCAAATATAAATTGGAGTCAACTTCTCTCTACTTCTGCTCTTTCTCTATCTGTCACTCTTGACTTGGAACCTAATTCATAGATTAGCTTTAGTTCTGAAATACTTCTTCTGACATCATCAACTTAAATCATTTTAGGAATAATATGGGATGTAATAAAATGCAGTAATATCTATTTTTATACTCTTCTGGGAAACCGTCTTTAGAATTTGGAAGTTACTTTCTCGCAATATAATATGCAAGTTCCTTTTTAATATAATAAACTATTGTAGAAATGTGTTAGGTTACAGAAAAGTTATAATGAAAGTATTAAGGATTCCCATATAGCCCACGACTTCCCCCTCCCAAATCTTCCCCTATTAAATACATCTTACAATTGTGTGGAATTGATTTAATAAACATCAAAGCATTGCTATTAGCCGAGGTCTATAGTGTACATTGTTGTATACACTTAATTCCAATGCCCTAAAATATCCTATTGTACACCTATTATTCCCTCCCCCGCCCCTCAGAACCTCTGGTAACCACTATCTTTATATCATTGCTACATGTTCACCATTACTACAATACTAATAAGTTTAGTTTGACCATGTCTGCATTCCCTCCTTATGTTTGTTCATTCCTCAACCTTGAGGATTTGGGCATGGAGAAGCCCGCTCTGCCTCAGAGTGAGAGGGGGCTTATATCTTATTGGTCAGCTGGAAGGAACTGTTTTCCTTGCAGTTGGGTATACTCTCTGTTTTTTGGGGATGGGGGTTCTCCATCATCATCATTTTGTTAGTTTTCCTGGACAAGTCTGAGAAATTGTAGAGTAGGTATTGGCTGCAACTCTGCTGAGATTCAGGGCTCAACTGGCATACGAACACACCAAAGATTTAAGTCTCTGAGACCTTTATTTACTGGGTATAATGTTAATTACAGGTCCCAATAAATAAAAGGAGTAGAAGAATCATGTGTGGCAAAATTATAAATGAGTTTAACTCTGTTACATTGGGGAAATAGGTTGTCATATAATTCAAGTAAGGCCCACTGACAGGGTGATGATTTCAAGGAATTGTATGCTTTGCCTATAGTGTCCAGATGGCTTTAGATACCTCAGGAACATCCCTATTTGAGACTTTGTTCACAGTGGCATTTACTGATGTCTGCCTAAGACATGCATAAATGTAACCTCTGGAATAACCTACTGACTCATTTTGAAATTTGTTAGCCATAAAACTCTTTTGTATTTGATGCTTCCACTTTCTGTTCAAGGCCTTTTTCCAAATGCATCACTGATTGATGCTTGCTATTAATCCCTCAGTGCCATGAAGGCATATCCCCAGGAGTTATGTCCCATGCCAGGGAGAAGGTAGTGTGTTTATTTGCTGAGTTTGACTTAGAGAAAGGCCACATTTGAGTAACAAAGAAGTTTTTCAGGAGGTAAATCTTAGGCAGTAGTGATTATTAAGGTAAGTTTCAATTTTGCAAGAAAAAGGTTCATAGTTATATGCATTAATATTGAGGGATTGACAGCTTGGTCTATTAGGCACTTCCTATGTATTTGAAAGATTCTTGCCCCTCTATTTTAGAATGGACCAAGGCTCTGCAGAATGGGAGTTTAAAATTTTGCTGTTTATTGTGTGTGTCTCCATCCATTGAAATAACACTGTATTACAAGATGAACAATTTCATATTCCATAGAAGCATGCCCCAGGTACACCCTTTCCCACTGATCCCCCCACCACTAACACCCTGCACCAGTGACCCTCCCTTGCCATTTTTGCCAGGAGAACATTCCCACAGTTGTATTTTCAACCACAGACCCCCACTTCACTGGAGTTCACCTGTTCCTTCCTCCAGCCCTTCCCCCAGTTGCATGGATAGTCCAACTCATCCACCCACCCCTGCTCACCATCACAGTCCAGCACCATCAATCCCACTAACATCCCTGCACCAGTATCACCCTCATCCACTGCCAAACTACCCCCTCCCAAATTATCATAGGTTCTGTCTATATTGAGAATCAGCTCACCACTCTCTACTCCCTTCCTGTGCCCTGGTAACCTTCTTCCAGACTCTATCTCTGTGAGTCTGCTCTATATATTTAGGTCATATCAGTGAGGTCATGCAATATTTGTTTTTTAGTGACTGGCTCTTTTAGTGACTGACTCAACATAAGGTCTTTGAGTTTCACCAATGTCATCACACGTGTCCAAGCTTCATTCCTTCTTAGAGCTGCCTAATATCCCATTGTATGTATATACCACATTTTGCTTATCCATTCATCTGTTGATGGACACTTGGGTTGCTCCCAACTTTTGACAATACTGAATAATGCTGTTTGAACATTGGTATGCCTATATCTGTTCATGTCCCTCTTTCAATTCTACTGTGTTTATACTTACCAGTGGGATTGCTGGATAATATGGCAATTCTATATTTGGCTTCCTGAGGAACTTCCAAACCATCCTCCACAATGGCTGCACCATTCTATAATCTCAGTAGCAGTGGATGAATGTTCCCTTTCCTCCACATCCTTTACAAGATTTTTGTTTTCTCTCTTTTCAATAGCAGCCAGTCTAATAGTTGCAAGATGATATCTCATTGTAGTTTTGATTTGTCTTTACCTAATAGGTAGTGATGTTGTGTATCTTTTCAAATTTTAGCAATTTGTATTTCTCTTTGGAAAAGTGACTGTTTAACCCTCCTGCTCATTTTTTTAAATGGGTTGTTTGCTTTTTAATTTTCAAGATGTAGGATTTCTTTTTATATGCTGCATATTAGACCCTTATCAGATAAGTGTTTCCCAAATATTTTCTCCCATTGTATAGGCTGCTTTTTTCAATTTCTTGACAAACTCCTTTGAAGCACATAATGTTTTTAATTTTGAGGAGGTCCTGTTTATCTATTCTTTCTTCCATTGCTTGCCCTTTGGGTATAAAGTTTATGAAACCATTTCCTTCTACAAGATCATAGATGTTTCCCTACATTATATTCTAGGAGTTTTATGATCTTGACTCCTATATTTAGGTGTTTAGTGCATCTTGAGTTAATTTTTGTATAGGGTATGAGATGGTGAACCTTTCTCATTGTTTTGGATATGGATATCCAGTTCTCCTAGCACCATTTGTTGAAGAGGCTATTCTGTCCCAGTTCAGTGGGATTGGTGGCCTTATCAAATATCAGCTGCCTGTGTCTATATCAGAACTCTCAGTTTGGTTCCATTGATCAGTATATCTATCTTTGTAACAATACTATGGATGTTTGACAATTGTAGGTTTGCAGTATGCTTTAAAGTCAGGTAGCATGATTTCTCCTATTTTGGTTTCCTTTTTCAATAAGTTTTTGGCTATTTGGTACCCTTAGCCCTTCTAAATATATTTAATAATTGGCTTTTCAAGTTCAGTAAAAATGCTGTTTTAATTTTTATTGGAATTGTGTTAAATCTGTAAATTAATTTGTGTAGGGAGGAGAGACATCTTAATGATATTTAGCCTTCCAATCCATGATCATGGAATATTCTTCCATTTATTTGGGTCTTTAATTTCTTTTAACAATGTTGTGTAGTTTTCTGTGTACAAACCTTCTACATCCTTAGTTAAGTTTATTCCCAGATATTTGATTCTATTTGTTGCTATTTTATATGGAATTTTTTCTTGATTTCCTCCTCAGATTGTTCATTATTAGTGTATAAAAATGCTACTGATTTTTGCATGTTGATCTTATATCCTGTCCCTTTACTGGACTCATTTATCAGATCTAGAAATTTTGAAGATTTTTCAAGGCTTTCCATGTATAGAACAATGTCATCTGCAAATAGTGACATTTTACTTCTTCCTTTCCAATTTGGATTCCTTTAATTCCTTTTTCTTATCTAAGTGCTTGAGTAAGTATTTCTAATATAATGTTAAATAACACTGGTGACCATGGACATCCTTGTCTTGTTCATATCTTAGAAGGAAAGGCTTTGGCCTTTCACCATTAAGTATGATATTAGCTGAGGGTTTTTCATATATACCCTTTATCATGTTGAGGAACATTCCTTCTATTCCTAAACACATTTGAAGTGTTTTTATCAAGAAAGAATGCTGTACCTTTTCAAAGTGCTTTTTTTCTTTTCATCAATAGAGATGATGTGATTTTTTTCACTTTTGATTTGTTAATGTGGTTTATTACATTGATTGATTTTCTTATGTTGAACCATCCTTGCATACCTGGGATAAAACTTACTTGATCATGGTACATAATTTGTTTTATGCATTTTTGAATATGATTAGCAAGTATTTTGAATATGATTGTTGAAGATTTAAACATCTAATTTCACTAGACAGATGTTTTGTAGTTTTCTTTTCTTGTGGCATCTTTATGTGTCTTTGGTATTAGGGTGATGATGTATCATAGAATGAATTAGGCAATGTTTCCTCCATTTGTGTGTTTTTTTTTTTTTTTTGAAGAGTTTAAGTAGGATTGATGTTAGTTCTTTCCAGAATTATTAGGAGAGTGCAGCCATGAAGCCATCTTGTCCTGGACTTTACTTGGGTGGGAGGTTTTTGATGAATAATTCAATTTCACTACCTGTAAATTGTCTATGATGTCCTTCTATTTCTTCTTTCCTCAATGTGCATTGATTGTGTATTTCTAAAATTTGTCCATTTCATCTAATTTACCCATCTCATTGGCATACATTCTCAAAGTATCTTCTTATTATACACTTTATTTCCATGTGATCCGTGGTGATAACCCTTCTCTCTTTACCTCTTCTCTCTTATTTTCTTTTTTAGTATTGCTAAAGGTTTGTCAATTTTATTAATCTTCTCAAAGAACTATGGTTTTGTTTTATTAATTTTTCCAGTTTTTTTTTTGTTGTTGTTTTTGTTGTTGTTCTCACTTCCATTTAGTTCTGCTCTAATCTTTGTTACTTCTTTTTTTCTGCTTCCTTTCAAAATAGTTTGCTGTTCTTTTTCTAGTTTCTCTATATGTGCAGTCAGGTATTTGATTTAACTTTCTTATTTTTAATGAAAGGATTTAGGGCTATAAATTTCCCTCTAAGAACTGGTTTTGCTGCACCTTATAAGTTTTAATATGTTGCATTCTCATTTTCATTTGTTTTGAGGTAGTTACTGATATCTCTTGCAAATTCCTCCCTGACCCTCTGATTGTTAAAGAATGTGTTGTTTAACTTCCATATATTTGTGACTATTTTGTGTCTCTGCCCCTTATTAATTTCCAGCTTCATTCCATTATGATGAGAGAAATTACTTTTTTTTTTTTTTAATTTACTGGAGTCAGGGATTGAACCTGGGACCTCATGGGGGAAACCGGTGCTCAGCCACAGAGCCACATCAGCTCTCCTGAGTTGTTTTTTTTTTTTCTTTGTTTGCTTGTTGTTTGTTTTTGGTTTTGTTTTTATTTTCAGGAGGCACCAGGAACCAAACCAAGGACCTCCCATGTGGAAGCGAGCACTCAACTGCTTGATCCATACCTGCTCCCAAGGAGACTAACTTTTTATAATTTCAATCTTTCTAAATCCATTGAGACTTTTTCTGTGACCTAGCATGATGTTTATCTTGGAAAATGATCCATGGGTACTTGAGAGGAATGTATATCCTGCTGAATTTTGTTATAATGTTCTATCTGTCTATTAGATCTAATTTCTAATGTATTATTCGAGGGCTTTGTTTCTTTGTTAACCCTCTGTAAAGATGTTCTAATGGTGATAATAGTGTATTTAAGCATCCCACTATGATTGTAGAGGCATCTATTTCTCCCCTTAGTTTTGTCGTTGCTTGCTTCATGTATTTTGAGGCACCCTGGGTAGGTGCATACATATTTAATTGTTCCTTCTTCTTGAAAGATTATCCCCTTTTATTAATAGTGTCTTTCTTTGTCTCTTACAATAGTTTTATATTTAGAGTCTATTTTGTCCAGTATTGGTTTAGCTACTTCTGCTCATTTTTGGTTATTGTTTGTGCATAAAATAATTTTCCAATCTTTAATTTGCAACCTCCTTGCATACCTGGGTCTAAGGTGAATTTCTTGTAGACAGCATATGGATGGATCATATTTCCTTATCCATTCTGCCAATCTGTGTCTTGTGATAGGAGTGTTTAATATATTAATATTGAATGCTATTATCGTCAAGGGAGTACTTATATTAGCCACTTTTTCTTTAGGTTTATATATGTCATATTTCATTTTTATTCCTTTTTTTTATCCTTTTAGTTACTCTTATTAATAATCTTGCTTTCTACACTCTCCTCCAACCCTATCTCTCCTGTTTTTCTAATCAACCTGTAGAACTTCCTTTAGTATTACTTGAAGGGCAGGACACTTGTTGACACACTGTCTCAATTTATCTTTATCTGTGAATATTTTGAACTCTCCTTAATTTTTGAATGCCAGTTTTGCTGGATACAGAATTTTTGGCTGGTAGTTTATTTTTCTTTTAGCAACCTAACTATGTCGTATCACTGTCTTCTTGCTTCCATGGTTTCAGATGAGAAATCAGCACTTAAACATAGAGAGCTTCCCTTATATATGATGAATCTCTTTTCTCTTGCTGCTTTCAGAATTCTGTCTTTTTCTTAAGCATTTGACAATCTCATAAGTATGTGCCTTGGATTTATAATGTTTGGAGTGTGCTGCATTTCCTGTAAATGTACATCCATATCCCTCATAAGAGTTGGGAAATTTTCAACCATTATTTCCTCAAACACTCCTTCTGCCCCATCTCTTCCCTTCTCCTTCTGGGATGCCTATAATGCCTATGCTTGTGCATTTTGTGTTGTCATTCAATTCCCTGAATCCCTGATGATTTTTTTTTCTATTTTTCTATCTGTTCTACTTTCTGTGTGAATTCATATGTTTTAACTTCAATATCATTCATTCTTTCCTCTACTTGTTCTAATCTGCTGTTATGTGCTTCCAGTATATTTTTTATTTCTTGCATTGTTCCTTTCATCACCATCAGGTCTGTTTTCTTTTCATGTATGTTTATTATTTCTTCTGTATGTTTCCCCAGTGTCTTCTTAACATTCTTTATCTATTTCTTCACTTCATTAAGTTGATTCATGATATTTGTTTGGACATCCTTGATTAGTTGTTCCACATTCTGCATCCCCTCTTGCTTTTTAGTTTATTCATTAGACTGGGCCATGTCTTCCTGTTTCTTAGTATGGCTTTTCATTTTTCAGCTGGTGTCTAGACACCTATTTTTCCTGACGGACTTATTCAGTTGGTTAGCTTCTCTTTCTACTCTAGGGTTTTATTGGTTTTGTTTTGTGTTAGTCCTCTTTGACACTTGGCTTTACTTATTCTATATCCTTATTGCAGTTTCTGGAGGAGGAATGCAGCCTGCCATTTCTTATTCTGCCATCTTGGATATCCCACAATTTCCTTTTTAGATGAGCAGAAAGTCCAGTCTCTTTTCCTTATTAAGCCATGCTCTTGGTATTTCCATAGAACTTTCAGATTGAAGGTCTCCTGAACAAAGGATAGTCTGTTTTGGGGGGGATCCCCTTTGTTATCATCTTTGTTTGGACCCACACAATTGTTCCTACCCATTACTTCATCAATATTTAGAGCATTTTTATCTTGAGAATGAGTGACAACATGACTGTTACTGTTTCCAAAGCCACAGCCTCAGGGCATTGCCTGTGATCTTTAGTATATTCTGAGCTCCCATTTTATAAGAAAATAGTTGGAATTGAATCTTTTATTCACCTTCCCACTGTTGCCTCAAGCTCATGTACTTGTACTGAATGGATAATTTGTACAATATTCATAAAATAAAATATCAAAGAGCTAGGATATTAATCATCAAACTACAGGTATAAAATCAATGGATGGGTCTCAGATGTGAAGTACTGAGCAAAGAAAAGAAAGAAATGAACAAAAAAGCAAGTAAAAAAGGCATTTGTACAATATGTTGAAGAACATGTAATTCTAAACAAAGATGGATGTATGGGGCAATATAAATAAAATCAAATAAATGATATGTCTGAAGTGGGAAAAAAGAATAAGAACTTCAAAGTAATGGCAAAGTACTACTTCAATATCTGTGTACAAGTGAGTGCATTTGATTGATTTTCTCTATACATTGCATACCTTATAAATACTGGTTTTTTTCATTCATTGATTTAAAAATTGGAAAATATATATTAGCTATAATTATTTGGTTTACACCAATATATTTATGGTCCTCAAGACCATTAATTAGTTCAATGTCACTTTGCATGCTTCTCTTAAGGCTACCTCAACATTTAACCAGATTAAGCTGGACTCAAAAGTTGTGACTTAGTTTCAATAATTTTTCAGAAATTGTTCCTCTAGGGTAATGTCACAATAAATCCAGCACTTAACCTTGAGTCAATACAGCAAATATTTATTTATTGAGAATTTATATATGCTTGTACCAGTTCGGGGTTCAAAAGGAGATTCTAATGTGAATGCAGCCCTGTGTACCCATCTTCAAGAAACTTCAAAGTATAGCCCAACTTTTTTTTAAACCTATGAGCCGTCATCATATGCTTTTCCATAGAACCTCAGCGTTCCAGAAAGCCAAACTATTCTAATTTTGAGTGAAAGTTAGAAAATAGAATTGATGATGCTTTTATATCTCCCTTTAACTACTCCTACAAAATAGTTAAATTTTATTAAGTACCACCACAGTAGAAACAATGAAAGGAGCACACTTCTTGATATTGACTAATATTCAAGGCTTAAAGAAAAGAGTTTTGAATGCTATATTGAAATATTCCTCTCTGTTATCCAAAAACACAGAGGTTAAGAAAAGAAAAAAAAGATAAGTATGCAGCAAGAAAACATTAGAAGCTTTCAAACCACTCAGCTATGGGGAAGATAATTTAGAGATAATTATGAATGTGTAGCTCTTAACTTATGTGCAGTACAGATGCTTTCTTGGCTATCAGCCTGAGGAAGGACAGTCAACGAGATGTGAGTCATCCCAAGTGATGCATTATTTGGCCAAACTCATAGGAGTAATTTCTTGAACCAAAGCTACTCTGAGTACCATTATTTTTCTCCACAAATATCCTGGCAGACTCCTCAAATTTTTCTTTAGTGGTCAGCACAGGTAACGATTGCAATAACCGTTTGAGTCACCTTGAGCCTGCAACACTGCTGTTCGTTGTGCCACCACTTTCTCTCTTGATTTTCACTGAAATCTTTTGCCACTGTTGTAACCATCTTGATATCTCATTTATTACAGTTTCTCTGAGTCCAGAAAAGCAGAAAACCCCACCAACTCTCTAGTTTCCTTGTGAAGGGGAATATCAATAAGAAAGTCTTTTTTTGCCTGGGGAAAAATAATCAGTTACTTTTTGCTACCTTTCCTCTTTCCAATTTAAAGGGATAAAAATATTTCCTACTTGAATGATAAAACAAGATATATCTCTCTATCTCTCTCTCTCTCCACCCATGTGTCTCTGTCTCTCTTTCTCCCTCTTTCTCTTTCTCTCCCTCCTTTTCTTCCAGTTCTACCAAGGAATGTAGATAGAACATGCTCCATCTTTTCCTCCTGTTCTCACTTTCACTGTCTGTCTCTTCTATTTGGACACATAAACATTTGTTGTATTCTCATACATGTTTTATCATCCATCTTTGACCCAATCACTTAGCAAACATCCGGACAAGAGTATTCACATATATTAGTCTGAGTTAATCCATTACAATCTTGATGGAATGTCAGTTGGACTATATTGTAGAGAATATTAATAACAGAAATAAAGTCTTTGAATGTTATGTAGTATAAAGCCTGATTTTTGCTGGGGAGTAGGCAATCTAGTGAGGAATAAAATGTAAATATAGCTTCTTTAAAATTTTTAGGGATGTTTATGATATGTATGTGTTCATTAAGATGCTTTCATAATTCAGAAAAGGCAGAAATCATTCCTGGCTGAGCTGTACTATACACATTAGAACTACTTAATTTATATCTTAAAAACCTGTTAAGAGCTGATAGAGAGAAGAGAGCAGTAAAATGGAAGTGAAATTTGGCATGAACCAGTTAGGGAATGAAGCCCCCACAGAGAGCAGGAATATAATAATGGAGTGAGAATAGGTTCCATCCTGAGTGGGAGACAAAGTAGGGTTTAAATGTTGATTATGTTATTTACCAGAGGAGGGCTTTAGGTAATTTATTTGTCTATCTGATCCCTCCTTACTTCATCTCTGAAATGTAGACAATTTACCAAGTATTAATTCCTTAAACAGTATTAGTGTCATGAAGTCCACTCATTATTTTTACCTAGAAAATATTGCCTTTTATTAAATATCATTAGTCACTTTGTGTTCTATACATTCAGATATAGGAAAAGCTAGATTATTGGCACATTGTATGAAGTATTTGCCATAGGAGACAGCTTGGGTATCTCTCCACTCACTTGATCCTCCACAAACTCTTCTATTTGGCCCTCTCATTTCACATGTGGCCTCTGTCTATCTAGATGCTAAACAACCAGATGTATCAACTCATTCTGTGTGCTGGCAGGGGCAGGTTTCCACAGAAGACAAACTGGCTTCTGACCTTCGATTTTGCTGTATGACCTCTAATATTTCCTCCTCTCTTCTATCTGAGAAACCAACGGTTTTTATTTTTTGGTTGTCTCCCCTGCTCCAATGCACACATTATTGCCAAAGGATGTTGATTTTCTAAATATGCAACATAAATATAATAAAAGTAATGGGAATTAAAGTATGAAATGTCAAATTAAAAAGGTGCTGAGACAACACACTCCCCGTTTAAATTGTCTAATCCTAATATACAATCAAGGATCAATTAGACTTTCTTCCTCATGCTATTCTTTATCTTTAAGTATTAGGAAGAAAAATTTGCTTATAAAGACAAAAATCTTATTTGAAGCTGAATTATGCCTGACTGGTATTTTTAAGTCCCTATTAAATCTTGCCTTTTAGATTACCTTTGGCCAATTAGGATAACAGCTAAACTGCAAAGCTTGGAAGATCTCTGGCTTTACTGAAGGCAGTAATGCTTCTAACTAACTCTTAGGAAATCCTTACATACGATATTTTCAGAAGTATGATAAAGAAGGAAGATTTTTCTGAGCCATAGCTCACAATATTTGACAAAATGTTTGAAAGCAGAGGACTAATCAGTTTTCTTGTGTTTTTCACAATAAGTAGTAAATTTATTTTTTGTGAAGTAGTTTCACTACAGCATTTAGTACCTTTACATATTAGATGGTGATGTGGGTAATTGTTAAGGCAGATTATTTTTTTTTGTATTATGTACATTTCTTGAAATAGAATGATACATTAAAATATGAATTTCTGTCTAGATTGATTTCAAAATTTTTCATTGGAAGCTGAACATGATAATTCCAGATCAGAGTTTCTTAACCATGCTAATATTGACATTTGACTTCATATATATTCTTTGTGCTGATGGACTGTCCTGTGCATTATAAGATGTTTAGCAGCATCTCTTATCGCTACCCACTATATGCCATTAGCATCACCTTACCTGTGACAGTCAAAAATATCTCCAGGCACTGCCAAATATTCTCTGGGCAGCAAATTTGCTTTCGATTAAGAACCACTGCTATAGATGAAGTATAAATTTAAGATGCTAAGTATCGAGAATTATCATAAGTGCAATAATTTATTGAGCTTCAACTGTTGGTCACTCATGCTAGGCATTTTATGTATGATAAGCGTCCTGTGGAAAATTACCTTGATGTAATGGTTGGCCTCCACATAAGCTATCCGAGAGGTCAGCAAACAGAAAAATAAAGACCAAACTAAAATGTTCAAGTTACATGGTTAATTAATTTCATGTAAAATAGCCAGTGAGAAGACCTGGGAAATAGATGGGTTATATGAACAGACTTAGGATAGGGTCCAAGTGTATGGACCCAAAATACAAGGTTGTACAAAATTTTTATTCACTATTGTTCTATAATATTTCAGCTTTCCTTGCTGATGATGTATTTAATAGGATTATGGTTGATGTTTGTGCATGGTACCCACAGATAGAAGGTGCTGTATGGGAAAGATATACAGCCATAGTTGTAATGTTCCAATTAGCCTGATAAAGAGCTGTGTGTGTGTGTGTGTGTGTGTGTGTTTGTGTGTGTGTGTGTTTTCTGAGCAGAGTAAATTTAGGACCAGAATGAAACTATACTGGTTGTCATAAATAGGTAGTCTATCAAAGAATGACATACCTAGTAGCCCAGAACCTTATAATGTGTCATTCCATCTCTTTCTATCTAGAAGTTACATTCTTGTTGTCCTGTCATACCTGATATTTATTCTTTTTAGTCTGTCTTGCTGAATAATAACTTAATATTTCTCTCCCTTCTCTCAATCTCCTTGATTTTTCATTATCTATACTTTTTAATATATCCAAGAGTGAAATCTGTTATAAGCTATTAGCTTGCTTTCCATTTATGTTTAATATTTCCTATGAATTTCATGTATTTCATTAGTTTTCTTTGCTTTTGGCAGAACTGAACATTCTTAAAAGAGCCAACTTGCATTACAACAAGTCAATAGTCAATATTAATTTTAGGAAGAAGTCACTTCAGAGAAGTCATCTTGTTGGACATTACACAAAGAGCTTATTTTGGAGAGAATAGTATTATTTGTTTTGAGGTTTTTTGCCTTATTTTTACTCTACCATGTGACCTTCCTGAACAAGGATCTCTAAAATAAATCTAAGTAATCCTTTTCTAGCAATTTCCATTTAACTCCTTTTCCATAATACATTTATTAAGACAGTTACTGGAAGCAAGAAAATCTCTAAAGTAAATTTAATATACATATTAGATATAATCTTACATTTCTCCATGCTAACCTTCATGATTATAATTATATGCAAGGAGTGCAACATCCCTACCTCCAAGGAGGACATCAAGAAGTTAATTACCAGTGTCCCATCCAGTGGCTGATGGACTGGAGGGCTGCTGGAGTGACCCCCAGGTCATGGATTTGCATTTTCTTCATTGACTACATGTCTTCAGTCAGGATTTGGTAGATTGCATTGAGGAGCATCATAAGGTTTACCTGGCCTTCCTGAACCACTCTCTACCTTCCAATAGCAATGTCTGAGGATCAGTTAACCCACTGGTACCATGGCTCAATGTAGAAAAGTTTTCTCAGCCAACCAACACAGCAAAAGCCATCACTGCTCAGGAATCTCTGGCCTGTACCTGCAGCGTGATGTTCCCCAAGATGAAGGAGAATTTGAGTGACCTCACCATGCTCTTGGCTGAAATCACCAGCCCCAGGGTCCCAACCTGGCACCACAAGCCACCCTGCCTGCTGCTCCACTCAGTGCCCCAAATTGTGTGTTTCAGGCTCTGCTCCAGCACATCCATTCCCAGGTGGCCCAGAAGCACCTGGTGCAGATTACTGGGTGCCCAGAGCAGAAGTAGTGGATGCGTTTTTGTGCTGAGCAGAAGCCAGTGCTGATCAGGGAGGTGACCTGCTGCATGGTGGGCAACTACTCAATCTCCAAGAGTCCTGGGGAAAAGGATAAGCATGTGCAGCAACTTTCCAAGCTGCTGCACAACTGGCTGAAATTCCACTGCATCAACACTGATACCTTTATCAACCTAGGCAAGTCCACTGACTTTGCAAGCATCACCATACCACAGAGCTCACTTTGTCCAGTCCAAGAAGGGTTAAGAGCCTGGAAGCCATCATGTGGAGAGAGGTCTGGACTGGAGGCTTGCTAGTCTGGACACAACCCATGCCTGTGTTTTACTTCCTTTTATTACTGTAATTTGTTCTTCCTTTCTTCAGCATCACTATGAGGGTCAAAGGCAGATGTGGGCTCTGGGATTCACAGTCTGAAGGGTCTTCTGCCAGCCTCATGGCACTTAAGTACAGCATGTTGATATTAAACTGTTTTCTTATAGTGTTTAATATCATGAAAGAAGCAGGTGAAATGTAAGATTCAATCTTAAAGAGTTCAAAAATTTCATTTTGTTTTAATAAGTAGGTCATATATTTAATCGAAGCTTGTTCTCATCATCTTAAGCCATGTTATGTAAATTAACTAAAACTTAATCTTAAAAAGCTATGGAGAAGAATAATTCATTTTAAAAATAACTTGTTTCTTTTTTCTACACTGGTATCCAAACAGTATATCTGCTACTTTATGTAAACTCAGTATATCAGTCTGCAGTTTTTGTCAGTATAGATCACTAGGATAACAATTAATGTCCAATATGAATATACCTCTAAATTTATTAAAAATATCATATTCTATTATGACTTATTTTTGTAAAAGAGCAAAACATAATGCTATTTCACCTGGATGCAAAAATGTTCTGTAATCCCCTCCTATTCAGAGTCCTGAAATCAATACATGTATACAAAGCCCTAATCAATGACTACTTCTTTTTGAATAATATGCTAAAGACTGGGTGAGATGCTAAAACTTATCCAAGATTCAGAAAATAAATCTTGGAACACATCCTTTTCATTAATATACATATCTATGAATACTGATTGCAGCACTGAGCTGTACTATTCAGCTATTTATAGTCTATACATCTAGGTTCACCTCCAGGAATTCTCATGGTAGCTAGTGTTCTATACTTCTATCTCATAAATTATATAAATAAAAAATATTGGCAAAAACCTAGAGAATGTCTGTGGGATCTTCCACAATAATAAAAACACAGACTTTTGCAAAAGTAGATAAAGGAAAAGGCTGCCAAAAAAAAAACAAACCAATTCTGATGTTCTCTCAAAATGCTGAAATCTTGCCTTTGATAAATTAATTAATCAACCAACTCTGTGTTAAGTACCAGCTCTTTATTAACCATAGCTTTGAAAATTGTGAGCAAAACTGAAAAAGGAAAAAACAAGTGAACTGAGCCCTTGAGATGCATAAAACTAAATTCCGGAAGCATTGTATATATATTCAGCAATTAGCCTCACTTGTACAATCCTGAGTACAAGTTCAACATTAGTTCCAAGAAAACAGGTATCAGCATGCACCAAAGTAGTTTTCTTAGAAGATAACTCTACTGCTACATGGGATAAGGACTGGAGTGAACAAAAGATTAGTTGAAAAGATACATATCTATAAAGGATACTGTTGAAAAGTTCCAGGGAAGAGATAATAAAGGCCTGAACTAGGGCACGGACTGTGGAAATGGAAAGGAAAAGCCAGATCCAAGAGATATTGAAGAGTTAAGGATTAATAATTGAATGACTATATGTGCAGACGAAGAGACATCAGGAGACAAGGTTGGCGCTGTAGTTTCTATCTTAGGAAATAGGGTGTCTCTGATACTTCCTGTGATAATAATATCAATTGACTGCCTTCAAGATTTCCATGATGTACTGTTCCCAGAAAGCTTTGCAGTGCTTATAGGGAGAATTCATCTTGATACCTCAATCACTGCAAGTGAGGCAGCATGTATCAGTTACAGCAAAAATGGTGGCCCTGGTACCAAGCTCTCTACTTTAAGGAGACAAGGTATTTTCACACAGCCAGGGCTTGAAGTAACCATAGAGGAGGAAGATTTCACACCACTTGGCATGAAGGTTTCATATTTCAGTCTCCATTTTTCATTTCCATGTGAAATTTCAGAATTTCAATATTTTAAATTGATTTGCCAAACATGTCATTTTATCTATTTTATGATAATTAAGCCAAGTATACATTTCTATAATTATATGACTACAATATAATGAAAAGTATTAATGAAAAGAATTTGTTTATTTTAAGGATTACCTACAAAGCAGACAAATAAAAACAAAACATCTCAGATTAATTTATCATAATAAGGAATAAACTAAAATTCCTATAGCATTGGAGTAAGAGTCAAGATATTTTGATATCAATGTCACTTCTTTTACAAACTACCTCTGCCTTCTGGATCTCACATTCTGACATCTCCAAATTCCCTATAGCTCCTATCTCTCTTCAGAATATTCTATCTTCTAGTACTAAATGGAACCTAGTTTCCCCCTGTAGACACTATGATAACTGAAGCTGTGTCACATGGGGTCTAATTTCTCCTATGACACCAGGCTCGGAGTTGGAGTAGGTGGATGCCTTAATCTTCTTTGTCACTTTTAAGCCATCCTTCTATTCTCCTTATATCTCCCCAACCTGAAATCTCATGTCACAAACTAAACCACTCACTTCACTCTTTTTCCTCTGTCATCTTCCATATCCATATCCATCTACTCCTTTAAGATTTTACCTCCTGATCTCTCCTGCCTTCCCTCTAATACTACTCCTCCAATAAAATTGGGGGCTTTAACTATCCGTGAGTCAATATCTATGGTCCATAATCTCCTTTTCTTCAGTGATTTGTCCTCTACCCTACTTCAACCTACTATATTAAACAAAATCTCAATTTAAATTGAACATCCAATTTTATGACACCATCTCCTATATTTTCTCCCCACTCCTTAAGAACTCCAACATCTAAAAAATAATGTTTTTGACACTACTTCTATTGATATTACTGTATATTTACTGTGTTTCTCATTTCTTCCATGTCCATACTTCCTTCTTTATCTTGAATGATTTTCTTATTCAATAATTTCTGCACATACTTACTCAATTCCTTGCCCCATATTCTTTTAGCATTCTCATTTAGTAAAGTCATAACCATGCTCAAATCAAACTCTTTTCCTGCTCTGCACCTGTACCTATGAAGAAGAATATGCTGATTGGGTTCATATTAAATACTGAATCACTAACAGCAGTAGAATGTCCAACAATCATTGGATTTCCCTGCCCTTTCCCTTTCCCATTTTCCCAGTAGACTATTTTATGCCCTCTTGACTCTATTCAAATCTCCTACATTTCCTCATACTCATTCACATGTGATGAACTGGCCTCATACTTTACTGAAACATTGAGGAGATAATTTTCCAAAACTTCAAGTACACATCTACCAACTTATAGAAATTGCTGCCCTTTCTATAATAAGCATTGCTCTGTCTTGTCTTTTTTCCCAAGTAGTGTTAATCCTGACTTCAGTGAACCAAAGCTCACCCTGAATCACTTACTTTAGGACAGTCTCCAGAAATTATCTTCTCTCTCTTTTCCGCTGCGAGTTTTTCATGTGCATAAAAATATCCTTTAATTTTTTCCCTTTTTAAAACAACAATACAAACTTCTTTCTTGGCATTACTTCCTCCAAGAGCTACCAACACGTCTCCTTTCTTTTATGGCAAAATTCTTTAAAGTGTTTGTCTTTAATTTTTCTCTCCCTATTCTCTTGTACCCATTTCAGATGTTTTGCCTTCATCTATTCAGTTAAAATTGCTCTAGTTAATGTCACCAATTACCTCCATTTTATTTGACTTTGAAGTAGGGCATGATGCAGTTAATCACTCAATCCTCTCTGAAACACTTTTTTTCCCACTAACTTCCAATACAATTCATTCTCCTGATTTTTCTCCTACCTCATTGGCAAACAATCATCACTGAGTTCCCTTTGCTGTTTTCTCATCATCTCCCTGACGTATTGAGATTGTAATGTGATAGGAGTCAGTAGTTTGAACACTTTTCTTTCCAAATACCATTATTTACCTTGATGATTTCCTCCAGTTTTATGTCTTTCAATATTATCGTATTTGATGGTATTTAAGAGTCATCAGCATGCACCAAAACAACATGGTTAAATAGTTGGTTTAGATGGTATTTATTAGATGGTTTTTAACTGTGGCTGAGCCAAAATTCAAAAGAAAAGAGTATATTTATGTTAATAATATTTGCAAGAATTTGGGAAACACAAGAGCCAAACATTTTGCCACGTACAAAATTTGTCAACTCTATATAATTTTCTCAACCCATAATCACTGAATTTGCCTGTGTGAGCTCTACAATTCCTTGAAGCTTGGGTGATGGCAGAATTAGCCATGTTTGGATGGACAAAAAGCAAGTGCCTTAATCTATTTTAAGGTGAAAGCAAGAGTCTAAGTTGATTAAAACAGTTTCTAACTTGTCAGGAACTGAAAAAGGTGGAAAGAAAATCAGAATATATGGAATGAGATAATTTGAAAAATTAATGCAAGTAAATTAAAATTTTGTGGATTTCTAATTCTTAGCCAGGAAAATATAATAGACAAGAGAGATACTACTTGAAAATCATTGAGATGATATGCTATAGTGAACCTGTCCTCTGTATACACATTTTTAATTTATTTTTTATTAGAGAAGTATTAAGCTTATAGAAAAGTCATGCATTAAATTCTGAGTTCTGTTTTTCAAGTACGGGTTCTGGTTAAGCCAATGCAGAGTAGTGGTATAAGGCATATTTTCCATATTTAGATGTATATTCTTGGTCTATAACATACTGTACCTGCCACAATCTCCACTATTTCTTGGTTTACCTAATAATGTATTTTTGTGAATCAAAATATAATTTTGAGGAACTAATTACTGTGGCAGTCAGAGAGATCCTGTTGAGATGTGCATAAGCATAACCTCTGGAATGAGCTCCCAACTCACTTTGAAAGCTCTTAACAATAAAACTCATTTGTATTTAATATTTCCTCCTTTGGTCAAGGCCTATTTCCAAATGCATCATTAATTGGTGCTTGATAATAATCCTTCAGTGCCAGGGAGAGTCATCCCCAGGAGTCATGTCCCATGCTGGGGGGAAGGTAATGGGTTTATATGCTGAGTTTGTCTTACAGGCCACATTTGAACAACAAGGAGGCTTTCAAAATGTAACTCTTAGGAAATATATAATACTAGGCTAAGTTTTAATTTCACAAACACAAGGTTCATAAGTACAACCATCAACATCAAAGGCCTGGCATCCTGGTCTGTCTTCCTTCACTAGGCAGGCACTCCTCATGTACTTGGGGGATTCTTGTTGCTCTATTAGAGTATGTAGCTTCATTCCCAGGAAGGGAATTCAATATTCTTTCAGTTATTGTGTGGTTCTCCATCCACTGAGACAATGCCCCATGAGCACTTGAACATGTTCATATGCCATAGAGGCATGTCCCAGGTGCACCTTCCCCACTCACACCCCCATTACCAACACCCTGCAGCAGTGATCCTCCCCTGCCACAGTTGAGACTCTTCTGCTATCCAGAACCTCCCCCAAAACAAAGCCAAAAAAATTAACAAATAAAAATATTTTAAATGCTTCTAAAATATTAGCCCTTGTTTTATATATTCATTTTGCTTTTATATGCTTTGACACAATTCCTATGCCAACCATTCCCTCTAAAAGTGTCTTCTAAAATAACTTTGTGATTTTAATTAAATAGGGGAAAAATCATTTCAATGTATTTCACTATTTTCTTTAAAATAGTTTAAAATATTTATGCCTTACAAACTCAGTCTTGAATAATTATGAAGAAAAATATCATTGTCTCATTTTGTTAAGGGTGTTATGACCAATACTGTACAATGGGTTAACTGAAACAACAGGGATTTATTGTCTCAGGATTTTGGAGGCTAGAAATCCAATATTGAGGTATTGTAAGGGCTTCTTGCTCTCCTCCCAGAATCTGCAGTGTTCTGGTAATCCTTTCTCCCAGGGTGATCTCTTTCTCCTTGTGTCAGCTCCTTGGGTTTCTGCTAACTTCTCGTGTTTATTTGCTTCTGGCTTCTACTGTCATGCCCAGTATGTATTGTGAAAAATTTGATTTTTACCCACAATAAAAATTTTTTAAAAATTAAAAAAAAAAAAAAAAAGACTTCAGCCATTTTGGACTAAGGCCTTACCTCGTTCAGTTTGGCCACACCTTAATTAAAAATAACATCTTCATAGGTCTTATTTACAAATGGGTTCACATACCTAGGAACTCAAATTAAGAGGAACATATATTTTGTGGGCTGCATGATTCTGTCTTCAACAATCACCACCAACTGTCTTTTATAAGCCTGAAAAATGAGGTATAAAGATAATTTTTAATATTTCCTCTTATTTCACCAATTGTATGTGCATGTACTTAACTATGATAGAAATTATCTTTAATAGGAAGATATTAGCAATGTAGTATCAAAACCAACCCCAAAGAAACATAAGCCCAAAGGAAATTCTAGTTTTAATTTTTAGAATAAGGAATTTCAGAATGTATTTGTTTTAAGAAATAGATGTCAGTATTGAGGTTCATGGAGTGTCTGATGCAGACTACTCTTAAACCTCAATAGTCAAGAGATTTTATGATCTTCCCAGTGTAAATCAATAATATCTCCAAGGTTTTTAGCCTCTGAAACGAGTAAGCAACACGTATATGAGAATATCAAAAAACTGTGCCCATATAAATGCATTTTTCTGAAGATTACAAATGTTGTGGCATGGAATGGAGCTAGAAGCAAATCAGCCTTCAATAAACATTTCTATCTTGCTTACATTTCTGCATTTTGAACACTTCTTTCCTACATTGCCCATTGATGATATTTGACAATGATAGGTTGTGACAATAGTAGTTGAAACCAGTTGTGTTTGGAAAATTCTAACTTTGTCAGATAGTTCCTGAATTAAATATTTAGTTTCTAATGTTAAAGAATTTATAATTACTTCATCTTCCCTGTTGTGAACAAGTATAAAGAGAAGTTGTTACCCAAGATTCTTCATCCTAACTCTTTTGAATCAGTAAAGCTAATTTATTCTAAATTCAACAAAATATCAAAATCCCATGGTAGAGTATGAAATGATTTCTACCTACACTTGTTTCTTAAATGCAAATTGTAGAATTCATTTTAACTAGTTTCAGTAAAAAAATAGCTAAAGGCAAATAAGCTGTTCCTAGAGTCTTCAAGGAGTTTTAGAGAACATGGTTTGCAAACTACACAGAAACATAGAAAAGAACATAAAATCTTATCGTGGGACATTTTATTGGATACACCACTGCTACAACTTTTGGTAGTTTGTCAGTGCTGATTCTTGGGACTGGTATCTAGGTTTCTGCCACTTTTGGATGTGAAAAACACAAATATCTCTACTATTGGTCATGCTAGAATGTGTCTGCCTCCTCCCTCATCACTCCTCTAAGCCAGGATATCAACACATGCTGTTCAGTTCCTCATTCAATCTTATATGAGTAAGTCTGATTGGTAGGACTTAGTCTATAGGTTTTAACTCTACAGCAAGAGTACCCAGGAAATATAGGTTTGGTTGTTATTGATGTTTTAAATTTTGGTTTGTAAAGATAGGACTCATAATGTGGAAACTAACAACATGTAGCCAAGTTGTTAAAAGATATGTTTCATTGTTGGAGAATTTCCAATGATAAATGTTCACAATGTGCTCTATATACTAAAGTGTAAACAACAGAGTCATTTGGAAACTCTAAAAATATACATACTTGGTATTACTAAAGTAAATTCTCGGAAGTAGTAGTAGTATGGAGTTATATTTAGTGGAGCTGAGCAAGAGAATCTAATATGTACTCTAAGTTGAGAACAATAGTTCTCAAAATTTATTTTTAACAATATCACCTGGGATATTGTTAAAAAGACTATCCTTGGGTCTCTGTCCCAGAGATTCTGATTTAGTAGATGTTAGGCGAGGTCTAATAATCTACATCTGAAGAACCTTCAGGGAATTCTGATAAAGGAATGTGTGTGTGAAATTCTGTTTAACACTGATGTGTGAAATTATAGTAAATGTGATAAACAATCAAGAATTAAATTAATGTTTAATTACAGAAAGAAAGAAACAACTATTCAGATAACATAATGGCAGCATGGAAAAGTGTCAGTTTTGGCACCATAAATAATTCTAATTTATCTCTTTGATATTTAATTATGTGAACTACACATGGAACAGGATGGGTGCCTGCCCTGCCTATAGTGTCTAGACGCTCTAGAGCCCTCAGGAGCACCCCTGCTTGAGGCACAGTTTACTGTGGCAGTCAATGAGATCCTCTTGAGACTTGCATAGCATAACCTCTGGAATGACCTACCGACTCACTTTGAAATCTTTTAGCCATAAAAACTCATTTGTATTTAATATTTCCCCGTTTTGGTCAAGGTCTTTCTCAAACAAAATGCATTGTTTTCTAAGTTAAATTTCACATATCACAAGGAACTTCTGGGGAAGATGGTGGAGTAGGGAGATCCAGGATTCAATCCTTCCATGAAAACAACTATTAAACAGTCAGAAACTGTCTGAAATAACTATTTTGAAACACCAGAGGCCAGAAGAACACTGCACAGCATCTAGTGGAAAACACAAGGAAGAGACTGATAAATTACATGAAAGAACTGTAATTGCTCTCTCCATGTGACAGGCTACTGGAACCCATTCCCTACTCTTGAGGCAGCCTGCCTTGGGGTCTAGTCTCTGGTTAGATGCTGCTGACAGAAAAGGACATAAAAATCTTCTTCCCTAAGAACAGAGGTATGCACAACTGATCACTGATCATGGCTTTTGATTATCAGATTCAGATGGCTGGGTCACAGCTCTGAGGACAACTATTATTTCAACCCACCCTGGACAAGGAAGGTGGCAGCCATTGTTTCAACTCTACCTTGGTCAAAGACAGCAGCAGCCATTGTTTCAATCGTCCCTGGACAGGGGCAGAAGAGGCAGAAATTTAAAGATTCACAGATTCCTCAGGGCTGTGGGGGAAAGTTAGCTGAACAGGCCAGGAAATTTCAGCTTTGGTGAGCTGGGGGAGAAGTTTTTGGCACCCTTCCTTACCCTATTCAAGGGCAATTTGGAGCTGGTCTGTGTCCCCATTGTGGATCCCTAGCCCAATTTTTTCTAGGAAAGACTGACCTAGAAATGTCTTCTCCAGTGTGTCCCTCCCACCATAATTTGCCCTCCAGGCAAAATCAGCTTGACCAAATAAGGAGTGCAAAAACTACAGAGGTGCATAGTCTGGGACAAGGGCCTGCCAGCTTCAGATTCCCAGGTAAATAGAGGAGATAATGAACATCCTGTAAACAGGGGCATACCAAAACAACTAAGAAGTAAATGCCTAGGACGTAACAGAAGCCCAGTAAGACAGGGAAAACCCTGCACAGCACATTCAACTTAGGCAGACCATCCAGACAGGAGAGCTGAAGATGAAGAAAATCTCTGTCTCATCACCAGCTGCTTACAAAACCAAGAAACAGACATCCCAGTGAGTAAATCCCAGTGTCAACATTTGAAAATATTAGAATGTACAGTGTGTAAAAAAAGAGTACAAGACAAAGAAAGAAACAGGAAATGATGACTCATCCAATGGAAAAGGATAAAAATACAGAAAACTCCAATAAAGAAAATGATAATGGAGACATACCAAGCAAAGGCTTTAAAAAATGATCTCTTAAAAATGTTTAAGAAGATGAAGGAGAATACAGAGAAAGAATTACAGCATATCAGGAAAACAATGAATGAAAGATTTTTTTTCTTTTCCTTCTCTTTCTTTTGAGTTTTTATTTATTTATTTTTTAATAAAGACACTGTGAGTTTACGAAACAATCCTACATAATGTATGGAATTCCCAAAAATCACACATCCACCAACACCATACATTGTTGTGGAACATTTGTTACATATTATGAAAGAACATGATCAGACTATTACCATTATCTATAGTCCATAACATACACTTGGCATATTTTTTTTTCATACGCTCCTTATTATTAACACTCTGAGATAGAAATTTTAAAAGGAAACATGCAGTACTACTGGAGTTGAAGTCCAGAAAAACTGAAATGAAAAATGCCCAGGAGGATTTCAAGAGCAGATTGGGGCTAGCAGAAGAAAGAAGCATTGAATTTGAAGACAAGAAACTTGAAATGTCAGGTTGAGGAGGAGAAAAAAGTAAACATTATAAGTGAAAATAGCATAAAATGCCTAGGGATACCATCAAGCACAACATTATACATCATATGGGAGTCCTAGAAGGAGAGGAAAGAAAGAGGCAGAAGGAATAGTCTAAGAATTGATGACAGAGACCTTCTTAAACTTAGCAAAAGACATGAATATGCACATCTAAGAATTTCAGAGAACACCAAACAGGATAAACATGAAGAAAAATATGCCCCATCATATATTGATCATTATATCAAAGGCAAAGGACAAGGAGAAGGTTCTGAAAGTTGCAAGAGAAAAGCAACATGTCACATAAAAGGGAGTCTCAATAAGACTGAGTGCCCTACTAGTAATACTAAAGGGAATTCTTCAGACAGAAATGAAAGCACACTAGGCAGTGGTACAAAACATCATAAAGAAATAAAGACCTGCAAACAAGGTAACCATCTGGGTAATTATAAATGCCATATTATTGTAATGTATTGGTTGGTATATAACTTCACTTCTTGCTTCCTACAGGTGCTAAAATGCAAATGAATAAAAACCAATGATAAATATAGGTTTTTGGACATAAAATATACAAAGATATAAGTGGTTACAAGTACAAAAATTGATGGGGGACAGAGATATACAGGAAAACTATATGTGCATGCTATTGAAGTTAAGTTGATATGAAATCAAATATTACTGTTATATATTTAAGATGTTACATTTTAAACATATGATATCCACAAAGAAAATAGATGAAAAATATATCCAAATAGAAATGAGAAGGCACTCAATCTGGTACAACACAAGAAATCGAATAAATGTAAAAGTAGGCTCCAACAGAACTGAGGGACAAAAACGATATAAGACTTACAGAGGCTAAATAACGAAATTCCAGAAGAAAGACCTGTAGTAACAGTAGTGATTTTAAATGTAATTGGAATAAATTCTCCAGTCAAAATGCACATATATGCATATGTATTTATATATCATTTTACAAATAAAAAAAAAATTAAAAAAAAAAAAAAGAGAAACATAGTGAGAAAGCAAGGTTGGGGGGGCAAGTATTTATGCACTGTTGTAAGCTAAATAAAAGTGAGGGTCACAGTGATCTCGGGGCTGTTTTGCCTGAGTGAGCTGCAGCCCTCTGCTTCATATTCAAAGAAAAAAAAAAGGCAGAGAATGGGAGAATGGATAAAAAAGCAGTACCCAATTATATGTTGCCTGCCAGAAACTCATCATAAAGTCAAAGATAAAAGTAGGTTGACAATGAAAGGATGGAAAAAAAGGCAGCCATGCAAGTTGTAAACAAAAGAGAGATGGAGTGGCTATACTAATATCAGATATAATAGACTTTAAGTAAAGAACAGGAGGTTGAAAGATTATCATGTACTAATTAAAATATATATTCAGAATCAAATATTTAGGAATAAAATTAACCAAGGATGTAAAGCACTTATATTCACAAAACTACAATGCATTGTTAAAAGAAATTAAAAAAAAAAAAAAAAAAAACCCTAAATAATTGGAAGAACATTCCATGATCATAGACTGGAAGACTAAGTATCATTAAGATGTCAATTCTACCCAAA
>JAQZBX010000919.1:0-12953 GCA_029593785.1 Cabassous unicinctus
ATTAGCTGGAGTAGCTGTACTTTTATTGAATGAAATAGATTTAAAAGCAAAACTGTTATTAGAGACAAGGAAGGATATTATATATTAATGAAGGGGGCAATTCATCAGGAAGAAATAACAAACTTAAATGCATATGCACCTAACTAGAATGCCCCAAATTACATGAGGCAAACACTGGCAAAACTTAGGGAGAAATAGATATCTTTACAATAATTCTTGGAGACTTCAATACACCACTTTCAGCACTGGGTAGAACATCTGGGCAGAGGATCAATAAAGAAACAGCTTGAATAATATGATAAATGGACTAAACCTAATACACATATACAGAACATTACATCCCAAAACAGCAGGAAATACATGCTTCTCAAGTGCTCATGGATATTTATCTAAGATAGATCATATGTTGGGCCACAAGGCAGATCTCAATAAATTCAACAAGATCAAAACTATACAAAGCACTTTCTCTGATCATACTGGAAAAAGTTGGAAATAAACACGAGGTAGAAAAAGGGAAAATTCAAAAATATATGGTGATTAAACAACACACTTAAATA
Organism: Cabassous unicinctus; assembly: GCA_029593785.1. Classification (NCBI taxonomy): domain Eukaryota; kingdom Metazoa; phylum Chordata; class Mammalia; order Cingulata; family Chlamyphoridae; genus Cabassous; species Cabassous unicinctus. The sequence goes on from JAQZBX010000919.1 coordinate 558, forward strand.
ATCAGTAGGTCAAAGAAGAAATTGTGATAGAAATCAATAAATATCTTGAGATGAAAGAAAACGAGAACATAACATATCAGAACCTGTGGAGGTGAAGCAAATGCAGTGCCGAGAGGGAAATTAATAGCCCTCAATGCTTATATTAAAAATATGAAAGAGTTAAAAATCAATGACCTAACTACACAGCTGGAGGAACTAGAAAAAAAATAGCAAACTATTCCCAAAGCAAGTAGAAGGAATGAAATAAAGAAAGAGCAGAAATAAATGAAATTGAGAACAACAACAACAAAAAATAGAGAGAATTAACAAAACTAAAATTTGGTTTCTCAAGAAGATTAGCAATATTGACAAACCCTTAGCTAGACTGACAAAGAAAAAAAAAGACAGAAGATGCAAATAAATAAAATCAAAATGAAGACAGGGACATTACTACTGACCCCACTTAAATAAAAGAGATTATAAGAGGATATTATGAACAATTATACACCAACAAACTAGACTAGACAAAATGGAAAAATTCCTAGAAAAATATGAACAGCCTACATTGACTCTCGAAGAAACAGAATACCTCCACAAACCAATCACAAGTAAAGAGATTGAAATAGTCATCAAACAACTTAACAAATTGGAAAGCCCAGGTCCAAATGGTTTCACAGTTGAATTTTTTCATGCATTTAAAGAAGATTTAATACCAATTTTACTCAAGTTCTTCCAAAATATTGAACAACAAGGAACACTACCAGACTCTTTCTATGAAGACAATATCACCCTAATACCAAAGCCAGATAAAGATATTTTGAAAAAAGAATATTACAGCTCCATTTCCCTAATCAATACAGATGCAAAAATCCTCAGCACAATACTTGCTAATCAAATCCAACAACACATTAAAAGATAGGAATTGAAATAAACTTTCTCAACATGCTAAAGGCCATATATGAAAAACCCACAGGTAACATTGTACTAAATGGTGAAAGACCGAAACCTTTCCTGTTGACGGCAGGAAAATACAAGGATGCCTCCTGTCACCACTGTTGGTCAATAAAGTGCTAGAAGTTCTACCTATAGCAATAAAGCAAGAAAAACAAATAAAAGGCATCCAAATCAGAAAGGAAGAAGTCAAATTTTTGCTCTTTGCAGATGATATGATCCTATACCTAGAAAGTCCCGAAAAATCTACAACAAAGCTGCTAGAGCTAATAAATGATTTCAGTAGAGTGTCAGGATATAAGACCAATGCACAAAAATCAGTCTGAGGAGGATTTACAATATGACTAAAGAATCAAATATTTAGGAATAAATTTAACCAAGGATGTAAAGCAATTGTATTAACATTACAACAATGCACTGAAAAAAGAAATTAAAAAATGACCTAAATAATGGGAAAAAGATTCCATGCTCATGGATTGGAAGGCTAAATATCATTACCTATTCTACTCAAATTGATAAACAGATTCAATGCAATCCCGATAAAAATTCCACCAACATTTTTTAAAGAAATGGAAAACATTATTATCAAACTTATTTGGGAGAGTAAGGGGCCCCGAATAGACAAAACATCTTAAAAAGAAAAAGCAAAGTTGGAGGACTCTCACTTCTGGACTTTAGATAATATTATCTAGCTACAGTGGTAAAAACAGCATGATACTGGCATAAAGATAGACACATAGTCCAATGGAACTGATTTTATTGTTCAGAAACAGACTCACATCTGTGGTCAAGTGATTTTGGACAAGCGTGTCAAACCCACCCAGCTGGATTAGAACAGTCTATTCAACAAATGGTGCTGGAAGAACTGGATATCCATATCCAAAAGAAAGAAAGAGGACCCCTATCTCAAACCTTATACAAAAATTACCTCAAAATGGATCAAAGACCTAAATATAAAAGCTAGAACCATAAAGCTCCTAGAAGAAAATGTAGGAAAGCATCTTCAAGACCCAGTAGTAGGTGGTGGATTCTTAAACTTTACACCAAAATCATGAACAACAAAAGAAAACATAGATAAATGGGACTTCCTCAAACTTAAACACTTTTGTAATTAAAAGTACTTCGTCAAGGCAGCCCACTCAAAGGGAGAAACTATTTGGAAAGAACATATCCAATAAGGGTTTGATTTCCATTCTATGTAAAGAGGTCATACAACTTAACAACAAAAGAGAAAGCAATTCAATTAAAAAATGGTAAAAGTCTTAAGTAGACTTTTCTCCAAAGAAGAAATACAAATGGCCAAAAAGCACATGAAAAAATGTTCAAGATCACTAGCTATTAGGGAAATGCAAATCAAAACGACAATGAGATATCATCTCACACCGCATAGAATTGCCATTATTAAAAAAAAAAACAACAACAGAACAATAAGTGTATAATTGCCAGAGATTATGTGAAGGTATAGGAACACTCCTTCACTGCTGGTGGGATTATAAAATGATGCAGCTTCTGTGGAAGAGAGTTTGGCAGTTTCTCAGGAAGCTAAATAGAGAACTACCATACGATCCAGCAATTCCTCTGCTAAGAACATATCCAGAAGAATGGAAAACTGTGACCCGACAGACATTTGTACACCAACGTTCATAGTGGCAATATTCAAAATTGCCAAAAGATTGAAACAACCCAAGTGTTCATCAACCCATGAATAGATAAACAAAATGTGGCATATCCATATGATGTAATACTATGCTGCAGTAAGAAGAAATGAAATTGGGGCACATGATAACATGGATGAATTTTGAAGACACTGTGCTAAGTGAAATAAGCCAGACATGAAAGGACAAATACTGTATGGTCTCACTAATAACTAAATACAAAGAATAAATACATGGAGTTAAAACCTAGAGTACAGGTTATTAGGAGAAAAGAGGAGGGTTGCAGAGGAGTGCTGATGCTTAATGTATGTAGAAGTTTTAATTAACTTGACTGTAAAAGTGTGGAAATGGATAGAATTAATGGTAACACATTATAGTGAGTAGTAGCTGGTTTATAAATGGGATTGTGGCTGAAAAGGGTAGTCTAAGGATGTAAATGTCAATTGAAAGAAAGCTAGAGAATAATCTAGGGACTGAATAACACAGTGAACCCAGAGGTGGATGAGAATTGTGGTTAATTGTACAAATGCAAGAATGTCCTTCTGTGAACTAGAATGGATGTACATCACTATTGCAGGCTGGTGGTAACATGGTGTGAAAATTGTATTTTTCACATGGAGAAGCATGTGAAAAATACAATTAATGTAACCTATGGACTATGTAATATTCTTGCATCAATGGCAAAGTTGTACTGTCTTAATAATAGGGAGGTACAGAAGAATATGCCAAATGTATGCTATGGACCACAGTTAGTGGTAATAGTCTGATGATATTATCACATAAACTGTAGCAAATTTTCCACAACAGTGTAGTGTGTTGGTGAAGGGTTGTCCTTTTGGAATTCTATACATGTGCATGATTGTTCTGTTAGTTCACAACTTCTGTAATAAAAATATATCTAAAAATTAAATAATATTAAAGTAATAATAAGAAGAAGATAAGCAAAATTTACTAATCACTTAAAATAGACCATACATGGTGTTATTCACTTCATATGTACTGTGTAGCTTGGAGTCATGTGGGTGTGAAGCCATTATATAAATAGGACCTTTTGATGAGGTTACTTCAGTTAAAGTGTAGTCATACTGAATCAGGATGGGTCTGAATCCCATCCCAGAGACTTTATAGAGAAATCCACAGAGAGAGAAGCCATGGGAAGCAGCCAGAAGCTGGAGGTCAACATGGAAGGGAAAGAAGAAGAGCTTCCATGTGCTTTGCTATGTGACAGAAAAGCCAAGGAACCCGAATGATTGCTGACTAGCCAGAAGACACCAAACCTGGGAAGAAGTAAGTATATCAGCCTCTAAGACAAGGATCCAATAAATTCCTGCTGTTAAGTGAACCCAGTGTATTTTAGCAGTCAGGAACTAAAACATATACAGGTTTCCATATGTACATAGGTAATATCACAAGAGGTATTATAACATGAGAGTATTTCTCTCCCCAAATATGTGTAAAGCATTATGGTATAAGATGGGATATTTTTCATCTCTAATTAACCTTAGAAATCCTTCAAAATGTTTATTTGTCAATGCCACCAAATTTACCAAAAAAGAATTCTATAGAATAGTCTTCATTGAAAGTTTTATTATATAAGATTATAGTATGTCTGCTTGAGGTTTTTGTCATAATAAAAAAATCAGTCCGTTTGTTCTCTGGTTGGACATGTTAACATAATATTCCTATGTTTAAATGAGTCCATTGAGTTCCACTGAATTTAAATTTCACCCAGAAATTTATGGCTGGTAAAATAGTTTTGTGGGCTGCATTTGTTTAGTAAAATGCACTTACACAGAGCCCTAGAATAAACTATTAGGGATTATATTTACTTGGAGGATCATGGTGAGATGAACATTTTCTTTCATCCCTTCTACTTTGCTTCAGAGGTCCAAGGCAGGGGACCTAATGATGAAACACGTTGTCTGTCTTTCCTAAATTATTGACTCTTCTTCCTGTTTACCTTTATCCATATTAGCTCCTCCTGTCAAAACAAGTGAAACTCTAATTCATTCCATTCTTGTTTTTGCAATGATAGATTTTATTTTCTTAGGTTAAGATTGTTAGCAATCTCTTCTGCTTATCATTTATGACTTTAAAAACTAGTCATGAAGAGAAAAATGGTTGTTCTCATCAGAATAATTCTCTTTGCTCTGAGGTAAAAACAATCTGCCATTTTACATTTTCATCGGCAATGTATGAGGGTTCTAGTTTCTCCATATTCTCAACAATGTTTGGTATTTTTAATTATGGTTATTCAAGTGAGTATATTGTGATATCCAATTTTGTGGTTTTAATTTCTGTTTCCCTAATGATGAATGATGTTAAGCATCTTTTTAATGTATTTATTAGTAATTTTTGTATCTTCTTTTTTTGAAATATCTATTGAAATCTTTTGCCCAATTTTTTTCATTTAAAAATTTTATGGAACTATATCCTTCATACATGAACATACATAAAGAATAAGTGTATAGCAAAGTTGTGAACTTACAAAACAAACATGCATATCATCATACAGAGCTCTAAAACATCACCCCGCCACCAAGACCTTGCATTGTTGTGAAACATTTGTTTCAAACTATGAAAGAACATCATCAAAATATTACTACTAACCACAGTCCATACCTTACAGTTGTTGTATTTTTCCCCCAACCCACTGGATTATAAACACCCTGTATTATTATTATATATTTGTTTTAGTTCATGAGAGAAGATTCTCATATTTGTTCTGTTAACCACAGTCCATCTTCCACCACTGGATTCCTTGTGTTATACAGCCCCATGTTTTGTACAATCCAAAGTGTCCACTCAGAGGCTCTCATTTTCATCACAGAGTTCTGCTGTCATCACCTCAGTCAATTTTAGAATGTTTTCATTACTCCAAAAGGAAAACTCCCATACCTCCTTATACCCCCAATTACCTTAGAATTGATATAATATCTTCTTTGCCATTGAGGCAAAAATATTACATTATTACTGTTAATTATGGTCCATAAGTTACGTTAGCTGTAATTTTCCTAGGTGTATTAGTCAGCCAAAGGGGTGCTGATGCAAAATACCAATAATCGGTTGGTTTTTATAAAGGGTGTTTATTTGCGGGTAGAAGCTTACAGTTACCAGGCCATAAAGCATAAGTTCTTCCTTCACCAAAGTCTGTTGCCACGTGTTGGAGCAAGACAGCTGCCAACGTTTGCCAGGGTTCAGGCTTCTTGGGTTCCTCTCTTCCGGGGGCTCCGTTTCTCCAGGCTCAGCTCCGGTTCCTCCACAAGGTCAGCTGTAGACTATGAGGCTCTCTAGGCTTTGCCTCTCTCCACAGGCCAGCTGTGCACTGTCAGGTGAACGGCTCGTCTCTATCCTGGGGCCTTCTCTCCTTCCTCATGACCAAGCTCCTCTTGCTTGCCCCACCGGGCTCCAGCATTAACACTCAGCTTTAGAACTCCAACTCAAAAACTCCAACTCTGTCCTTTGCCATGTCTTTTATCTTTGAGACCCCACTCACCAAGGGGCGGGGCTCAACACTCCACTGATGTGGCCCAATCTAAGCCCTGATCAGAATGTAATCATTTCCAGATGAGCAGACCAGTTTATAAGCATAATCCAATATCTATTTTTGGAATTCATAACTATATCAAACTGCCAAACTGCTATACTGGGTATCACCAAATTCTTAATACCTTGTAAAAGAAGAGCATTCTTATATTTATACAATTAATGACTATCTTTATCCACCACCAAAATCAGATATACAGTCCCTAAATTATTGTCTAGCTTCCCTTCATCCACAATCTTATTTATAAATCAGCAGTGTTAGTTATACTCACTATAATGCCTTGTTTTTCTTCTTCGTATTGAGTTGTCAGAGATCTTTATATATTCTGGATACAACTCCTTTATCTGATACATGATTTTCAGATAATTTCTCCTGGTCTGTGGCTTGTCTTTTTCACTTTTTTAGTATATTTGAAGAACACAGTTTTATTTTTGATGAAGTTCATTTAATCAGTTTTTCCGTTAATGTCTTGTGCCTTTGGTATCAGATCTTATAACTATTTACCCAATCCATCATTATGAAGGATTTCTCCTATGTTTTCTTCAAGAAGTTTTATAATTTTAGCTCCTATGTTTAGGTATATGATACATTTTGAGTTAAATTTTGCAGTGTGAGTTAAGGCTGTGAAATTTTTAAAAAATATTTTTATTTTACTTTTATCCATTTTTAACACACACACCCTCTGTTTTTGCTGTTTTTGTGTCCATATGCTGGACAATTCTCTGTGTTTGTTTCCTGCTCTCTCTTCTCATCCTTCTCCTCCTGTCTTCACCGGGATTTGATCCTGGGAAACTCTGATGTGGGAGAGAGGCATTCTGCCACCTGTACCACCTTAGTTCATGGTTTTTCGGTGCATTTTTTTTTTTGACGCTCCCTTTGTGTCACTCTCCTGTTATGTCATAATCTTGCTGCATGGCTTGTCAGGCCTGGCATGCCCACACACAGAGCCTGGCGGCGCACCCATGTGTGGGGCCTGGGGGCTCACCCACTTGCAGGGCCTGGCGGCCTGCACGCCTTCTATGTTTTCCTTTATTTTACTGGGAGGTCTCAGGAATCGAACCCAGGTCCCTCCATATGGGAGATGTACGCCCAACCATTTGAGCCACATCCTCCCCCAAGGCTATGAATTTTTATTTTATGATTATACAATTGTTCCGGCACCATTTTTTTTTTAAACAAAACTATCTTAGCACCATTTTTATAAAAGCAAAATTATATTTTCCCCGTTAAATGTCTTTTTGTGCAAAATCAACTGAACACATATAAGGGTTTATTTCTGGACTCTAATTGTGTTCCATTGATCTATGTGCCTGTTCTTATGGTAATACTACCTCATCTTGATTACTGTAGCTTTAAGAAGTTTCGATGTTGGGTAGTTTATGTCTTCCAATATTGTTATTCTTTATAAAAATTTGGGCGGGGGGCGCTATTCCAGGTCTTTGTATTTCTTTACCAATTTTAAGGTTAGGTAGTCAAATTCTATAAAAATATAATGTCTGATGTGATTTTTGTAGGAATTTCATTACATCTATAAATGACTGTGCAGAATCATTGTATTAAAATATTGAGTCTTCCAATCTAAGAACTTGGAAAGTTTCTTCATTTAATTAGTAACTAATTTTCTCAGCAATATTATCTAGTTTTCAGAGTTTGTCTTGCACTAGTTTTTCATAAATTTATTTTCAAGTATTTCATTCTTTTTCTAATGCTATTATGAATGAAGTTGATGTATGGATGAGAGGAAAGAGAATTCTTTCAGGTTTTACAAATACTGAATTGTGTACTAATGAAGATAGGAAGATAGTTTTACGTCTTCCTTTTCGATCTCTATATATTCATGTATGTAGGTATACACATATGTATGTATAAATTTATATTATTTATGTTGATGTATTGTACTGCCTGGAACCTCCATTTCAATGTTGAATGGAAGTGGCAAGCATAGACATGCTATCTTTTTCCCAATCTTAGAAAGCAAGCATTGGTCTTACTTCATTAAGCCTAGATTTTTCATAGATTTCTTTTTCAGGCTCAGAAAGTTCTCTTCTATTTTTAGTTTATTAATACTTTTTATGGGTATTAGATTTTGCCAAATGCTTTCTTTGTCTATTGAAACAATCCTGTGGCTTTTGGGCTTCATCCTAATTATAGGTTGTACTTCCTGAATTTTGAGCGGTAAGACAACCTTGCATTCTTGTCATTAATCCCACTAGGTAATGCCTGTATATTCTTTTTTCTTTTCAATATTTTTCTGCTAAGGATTTTCATTTCTATATTTATGAAGGCCATTTTTATTTATTCTGTTGTTTTATTTTCTTGCTTTGTATTTGTCAGACTTTGGTATTAGAGTAATACTTGCATCACAGAATGAGTTGGTAGGTATTCTTTCCTCTATTTTTGAAAGATTTTGTGAAGGATTGATGTAATCTCTTCTTTAAAAATATGACAGAATTCATCAATGAAGCCATCTGGGCCTGGGCTTTTCTTTTTAGGAAGATTTTAAATTACTAATTTCAGTTTCTCATCTCATTGTATGTCTGTTAATATTTTCTAGTCCTTGTTCAGTAAATTTTGGTAATTTGTACATTTTTACATTTTGTACCTTTTATCTAAGTGTTCTCATTTGTTCCCATAAAGTGTTCCTAGTGTTCCCTTATTCCCTTAATAGTCTTTTAATTTTTGTAGGGTACACAGTGATGTCCCTTCTTTCTTTCTTGGTTATTTAGTGTGTTTTTTTTTCTCTTATTTTCTTGGCCAGTTAAAATAAATATTTGTGAATATGCTTTGCTTTCTTTGTTTGCTCTACTCTTTGCTAGTTTCCTATTTTATTAATTTTTATCCTAATCATTCTTATGTCATCCTCTGGCTGGCATCTCTTATCATGGCAAATATCCATAGCTAGTTCAAGATTCATGATAATATATCACGATATCCTGAGGTATCTATAAATAAAGAGAACTTTTTATTTCTTATGGTATATCACTCTTAAAATATTTTAACAATTTAAATCTATTTACAGAAATTCTGATAAACTTCTCGCGTTTTTTTTTATTGTTATATGTTGTGTCACATAAATTTCTGTGTCCAGGCAAATGACATTAGCTCATTTCTTTAGTTAGAGTTCCTGAGCTCATTACTTTTATCAGGAATCAGATTTACTCTTAAACTAGTCAGCGCTAACCTTGGAGCTAGGGTGGCAACGAGAGAGTAATAGGAACCAAACTCAGAGTATTTTAGGGAAAGTGTGAAGGTTAAACAACAAATACATGAAATCCATCTAGGTACTTATAAAGTGTCAAAAACTCATACTTTATATACTAATAACTATCGGTGGTATAATGAATACTATCTTATATCTTGAGCTTCTTCCAAGATTTTTCATCAAGCCTTCTCCTCCCTTTTTCATTCTTGGCTAAAGTTAGGAATAATCTGATTTATATCCTGAATCATAACTTTCTCTGTATTGTTTGTCTTGTATAATCAAATGACAAATACTTTTGGGTAAAAAGTAAAATAAACATTGTAAGTAATTATATTTGATAATCATGTAGGTTTAATTCTGTTCAACTTACCATTTATTTTATACTTGTTGGCATTAAAAGGACTTTCATACTTTTAATTAGCTCTTTCTTCCTCCATTCTTGACAAGTAGAATATCAACTTAATAGAAGAAGATACTCATCCATCTGAAAATTTAATGAACTGACCAAGGACATAGAAGAAGACTGACAAAAATTTAGTGTCCATACTAGCAGTGCTGAAATTGCCCTATCAAATCAAGTATAACATGCTTGATTTAGAGTTTGGGGTCATATTAAAGACTGATTGCTCAGCAATAAATCTAGCCACAGGAAAGCAATATTAATAAGTTAGTAAGATGGTTAAACTTATAGAAGCGACTATGCAATAGTCTGTTCAAATTTTTTTAGTGTAAGAGAAAGTCATTATCAAGACATGGCCATAATGAAAAATGATAAGTAGAATAAATAGATATCTCCCTAGTTGATGGTCAAATGAAGAAAGGTTACATTTAATTGTTTATGCCAATTTCTCATTAACGTATCTTGTGTATAATCCTAGTGGTTAAATATGCTTAATAAGATCATTAATATGAAAGTGCTTGTGGATTGAAGCATAGGATTGTTTGCTATACAAAAAGGTATTTAATTACACCGTGCATTAATTTTAAATTACTCCCTTGAAGTGAGCACATCCTCTGAAAAAGATAACTTGCCACCCAGAGAAGACTAAGGAAACTTGGAGATTCTGATTGTCTGAAATGAAGATTAAAATTAATTTCTTTCCCTGGTGATTTGTATAATCTGACTCTTTTAGAAATATCTTTTAAGAACCAGAAATATATTTTTCTAGGTAACTAAACAAGTCTTAGAGAATTCTATTTCAGAAACTATCTTGGGGACTGAATGAGATAGATTGAAATTACATTTCATTATTTCAAGGTTAACTCAAATCTCTTGGGGCAAGCTGACTGTACCAGGGACATCTGAGATAAGATCAAGCCTAGTAGTATACAGAGAGTTCTGTATCTCATACAATGCCTGAAATTAACCTTTCAATTCTAAGATAAGGCTGTGGCTACTTTGCCCAATTCCTTATTTGTTGTACTCCCTGACTTCAAAGGAAATGACAGAAGGATTGTAAAACCAGGTAAGAAGGAGCTTCTCTAGTCCACTGAAATAAAATACATGTATGTCTAAAGAAAGGATAAAAATTATCAGCTAGAGAGGTGAATATATCTCATACTTTAGAGCATGCACTTCAGAAGATATACAAGTGGCCAGTAAACAAATGAAAAAATGTTATCAACATCATTATTCAAACAGGGAAATTTAACTTAAAACCACATCCAGGTAACACTTCATACTGTCAGAATGAATAAATTCAAATAAATGACAATAGCAAAAGTTAGCAAGGATGTAGAACAGTGGGAATTCTCATATAGTACTGGTTGGAATGTAAAATGGTACAGCCACTATGGAAAAATATGGCAATTTCTTATGATGTTAAGCATACAACTAATCCATCACCCAGCAATTCCACTCCTAGATATATGTTCAAGTATATTCACAAAAAGACATAAAGGAACGTTCCTAGCCGCTTTATTTGATGGTAAAAAAAAAATGTAAATAAGCCACTCTTCCATCAGAAGGACAATGGTTAAACAATGTATGGTATATTCCTACAATGGAATCTTGTATTCAGCAATGAAAAGGAAAGAACTACTGATACATATAACAACATGAATGAATGTCAAAGATATGAAGAGTGAAAGAAGCCACACACAAGAGAGTGCAAACTGTACGATCCAATATCTGTGAAGTTCAAAAACAGACCAAACTAATATGTGGTAATAGAAATCATAACAGCATTAGACTTCTGACAAGTGGTGGGGGGTAGGGTGACTGCTGAGTTACACCTTTAGATTTGGGGGAGGAACTAGTTCTTTAGGGCTCTGGTATATGGCTTGTTGAAACATCATTGCCCTCTGCTCGGCTGTCTGAAAGAGCAGGACACATTTGGCTCACAGAAGCACAGTAGAAGCTAGCCTAATGAATCTTGAAATGTGTCTGCCAAATGACAAAAAGTTATGTGTGTGCATGATCTGTGAAATAAAGATATGTTTTGTGTCATGATTTATGGCATGACTGCATAAAACTCTAAAATTGTAGGGCTTTGTATTTATACAACATTAAGCCCCACAGTACCTGCCGTCTAGCTCGACAGGGCCAATCTTTCTTTATCATAATTCATTTTCCATTGCCAGCATCTAACCCCTTTATCAATCACAGATGATTTATCTGCTTCTTGATTCAAATCATTGTGGAATACCTGGTCCAGGTGACACAATATGGATTTCAGAATGGAAATGCATCACTCTCTGTGAAGCAGATATTAAGAGATAGAAGAAAAATGAAACTATTCTGGAGAAAAAGATATGAAAATGGAGAAATAGAAATAGTATGTCTAAATTTTCAACGTAGCTTTCTGACCAGTATAAATCAGAAGAAAAAAGTAAATATTGGAATATTGTAATTTCAAATTACGTGTCTACCTTCAAACCATTGTAGGAAAAAAATATATCCTTGCCACACATTTGAGAAGCCCTCTCCTCATGTTGATCAACTAGTCACTGTGTGGACTACACTGAAGAATTACACATTGTTCCATTAATTTGTCTGAGTTTGAAGGAGTTTTTCAACAAGGAAGAATATCCTTTCAGTCCTCAGCCTTTGACTATGGCAG
>JAQZBX010000919.1:13053-93208 GCA_029593785.1 Cabassous unicinctus
ATTAAAAAAAAAAAAAAAGGCAGAGGGACAGAGAGATAAGCCATGTGAAAGTAATGCCAGAGCACAAACTCAAAGAATACTTGTTACTAGGCAAGTAATATAAGGACCTACACCAACCAAGGATAAAGAAAATAGATAATAGATGCTGACATAAGCAAAGGACCTTGGAGGGATTCTAATTCCATTATGAAATTTAACCAATGAGATAATAGAAGCTCAGAGATTAATAGCTTAAACTGGCAGTGAGAGATGTTGGAAGAGATCCAGGATAAACAGGGTTACACAAGCCTAAGTAGGAGACTGTATTTCTTAGCATTACCTACTGTTAACCCACACTCTAAACTGCTTTGCTGGTTTCAGAATTACTTTAGATAAAAGTAGATTGTTGCTGGTCATGTACTGAGATAATTGCTTTTTGAAATGGGTACAAATGTACTTAAAGATACCAGAAAATATTATAAACACAGGCTTTGAAGCTAGACTCTATCCCCAATTTTAAATCCCTGTTCTGCCACTTAATGCCAGTGTAATAATAGGCAATTATTTAACACCTCTAAATCTCAGTTTCTTCAGTCTGTAAAGTGAGAATAGAAATGTCTACTTCATAGATATAACAATGGGCTGTGTAAGTAAAATTCTTATTACACCTAACTCAGAGTGGATAGTAAAAATGAAGGGATGCTTCTATATTTGGATAGAGTTTATTAATACGGTTCATGTTCTCATTGGCTAAAAGCTTTAATGCATACATGCACACATACATACATCTCAGCAAGCATTTAAGAAGGTTAGGGCAGGAGCTAAATCTCTACTTTATACAAGAACACATCAAGAGATTAATAAGCAATTTGCCCAGGGTCTAATACTCAAGAAGAGGAACACAACTCAGAATCACAACTTGTGATTCTGGGGGGTCTTGGAAGTCTTAGAGTGATGGATATACTTATGAGATTGCACTCCTCCAAGAACTTTAGGAATTTTCTCAGTGGGTAGAGAAAATTATCCTTAACTTTCAAAGGGGTAGCCAAAAACCTGCCCAGAACCTCTGCTTGGAGAGCATCCACACCTGAACCCAGGCACATATATTCCTGACAGAGCTCAGGATGATCCTTAGTATCATTTTGCCTGACCTCTCCTTTCCCATATGATGGAATTAACTTTTCCAATTTGCAGCAGTAGATTTCCTGAAGCTAGGTCCCCCAACCAAGGATCTTATCCACTGTAAAACCTATATAGTAACTGTCAACTATAATGTAGAAAATAGGTCCTGCTAAAATAACTTGCCATGAAAATAACTGATAAGAAATTGAGAAATGGAGTCTAGTGGAAAAATGCTATTTGTGTTTACAATTTTACATATTTATTATTCCTGTAAATGTTTGCCATGTATAAAAAATTCTTGTCCATTTTCTGAGTGTCATTTCTAGTAAAATACTTATCCCTGACCTAGAAACATTATTCTGTTGACACATGACAATGGTACTGTCACTTACTTTATAATAGTATGTACTTTTTACAAAAATAAGACAAATATATGGTGATATTAAGTGAAGACATTATAAAATATTTTTCATAATTAGTTTGTCAAATAACTTGCATAGTGTCTCACTGAACTCCCAGAATATTTATATAAGCAATTTTTATAATAGTCAACAGTTTACAAATAATATAATATATATAAAACTTCCAAAACTATGTAGTATTTTATCAAAATATAAAAAAGTATTTACCATGGCATGACTTGAATACTTTGAGAGTTATTGGTACATTAAACTATGGTTTCTATTTTCAAATATAAGAATTGGGAAGGTATGTATTCTTCTTGCTACCCTCCTAGATTATAGGCGCTTCTCTACAGGAAATTTTATGAGGATGTGCCACCCATGTGCATGCAGTATAAACTCCAGTTACCTGTGCTTGAGGGCTGAAAGTAATATAGATAAAGGGAATAATGTGAATAAGGAAAAAAAGGAAATTTCCTCTCTGTTTCTGTTTCCTTGGCTGCTTAAAGCAAATACCGTGAAATGGTTCAACTTAACAATGGGAATTATTCACATACAGTTAGAAACTGGAAAATGTCCAAATCAAGGCATCATCAGGGTTATGCTTTCTTACCAAAGACCGCTGCTGATATTCCTTGGCCTCTTTGTCACATGGCAAGGCACATGGCAGTGTCTGCTGGACTCTTACTTCTTCTCCAGGTTTTGTTGCTTTCAGCTTCTTGCTTCAGGGGCTTTCTCTCTCTTTGTCCAAATTTCATTCCCTTATAAAGTGCTCCAGTAATAGGAGTAAGATCCATGCTGATTGAGGTGGGTCAACTTTAACTGAAGTAGCCTCATCAAAATGTCCTACTTACAATGATATCACCCCCCATAGGACTGGATTAGATTTAAGAACATGTTTTTTTCTGGGGCCCATACAGCTTCAAACCACTACATTTGGGCAAAAAGACATGTTCTTTCCACATTATTCATTCCATCACTGTATCCCAAAAGCCTTAAGTCATTTCAGTTATAATGCTTATTACAAGATCTCACCAAAATCGGTTATTGGTGTCGTCTGTCTTGGGGCACAATTCCCCTCGTCTTTGGACTTGTGAAACCTAGATAAATGTCCCCAATCCAGAAAGCAGACATTGGAAGGAAAACAGGAGTCATGCCACAGGTCCCCAGCAATTTTGAAGCCCTGCTGGGCATACTGCATTAGAGTCCAAGGTCTGAGAGTCATCTAGAGAAGGATGTTTTGTCCTTCTGGCCTGATGGAGCAGCAAGCACACTCCTTCCAAGTGCTTTTGCAGTGGCCATGCTCTCCCCAAACACTGGGGTACACGCTGCACCTTTCTAAGCAGCAGATACTGGCCAGGCTCTCCAGGAAAATGTCCAAGTCAAGGCATTATCAGGGCTATGCTTTCTTGCCAAAGACTGGCTGCTGGTAATCCTTGGCAACTCTGCCACATGGCAAGGCACACGGCAGTGTCTACAATTTTATCCTTTCTCTACCATTTTTGTTACTTTTATCTTACATCCTATGGTTTGTCTTTCTCTGTCTGAATTTCATTATCTTATAAAGGACTCCAATAATAGGATTAAGGCCCATCCTGCTTCAGGTGGGTCACACTTTAATTGAAGTAGCCTCATCAGAAGGTTCTAATTACAATGGGTTCACATCCACAGAAATGGATAGATTTAAGTACATGTTTTTCTGGGGTACATACAGCTTCATACCATCACACTCTCTAAACCTGCAATATAACAGAATGGTGTTTATTGCAAGGACTCTGAGGAACACTTGGCATGGCCATTTATGTGGAACATTCTGGAAAAAATTCACTTCGAAAACTAAAGTGAAGAGTATTGTTTCAGTAGAAAATTTCATAGGTAAGTGGTCTCCCATTTTATTATAATAGAGAAAGGATATGTGATAGGGTATTCATCTTTAACCTTTTAGCATTCTATTCTGTTTTTTATCTGTTGTATAGATTTGTTTCAGATAAAGAACAAATAGTGGGATGTTTGTTAATGCCAATTTTTTTCTTGCTTTGGGCTCAAATTTATTAAATTAGTGGAATGGATGTCTAGGATGAGATAGCTTGTTTGTACAAAATCTAATAATCTAAGAACTGTCTTTACCTAAACTAACTTTTCTTGGGGGATGTATGCTTTAAATCGATTATAGTGAAATTACATACTACACAAAGACTAGCATATAGCTCCCCTCTTGCCCCTAGCTCAGAGTGAGCTGTTGGACAAGAATTATATTCTCCTACTCTAGTGATTCAAAAATTATAGCTTTATGCCTGATTCCAAAACCAGCAGAGCAAAGGTCTGAAGATGAATTGATAATTGAGGATTTAGGAATAAACAAATACAGTGTAAATTGTCACTACTGTTTACGTGTCTAATGGTTCTTTCTCAATCTTTTTCTCCATCACGTCTCTCTAGGTTTTAGGATATTTGACCTGCTCTTATTACTCCCCCTAATTTCTTGGAACAGCTATGTGATTTCTTAAGAGACTTCATTATGTTGGTTCTCATCATGCTTTATTGGTAGCTTATTCTTAGACCCTTTTACAGTTCTACTTCTATTACCTATTCCCTGAATCTTAAAAAACCATAAGAATCTGTTTTTACTACCAGTAAACTTTCTTCTGAAAGCTAATACACTTTAAGAGTTTTAACTACTACTGCTGCCACTGCTACTACACACACATACACACACAGATACATCGTGGTGTATCCCCAAATAACTTAAATTTATGTGTGTGTTTGTGTATTTTCCCAAAATAAGTATAGCTATATTTTTGGCCTCTTTAGATTTCACTATCTGGATATAAATGCACACTCAGTGTGGCATAAAACACATTAATCATTCTTTCCTAATTTTGCTAGTTCACCCATGCCTGGCTTAACTGGATCCATTTCCAAAGAGGTGGAACAGGTGAGCCAACTTGCCTCTTGAGAACCACCCCCTAATTTAGTCTTCTATAATTCCTTATTTTTGAGCTCAAAGAGTAAAACCTAACCTAACTATTTCAATTTGTCTGCCATAGTTCTTTCGTTCAGAAGCAATTATTGTAACTGTACCTCCTTAAATTAGTTCAGATTCTCTTGCTGAGTTATATGGATTCCTTGACGGAGCAACAACGATGTTTTACAATCTATAATAACAGAACCCTGCGTGTATTATTTGGAACCAGATGTTAAACACCTCTCTGGATGGTTTTAAGTACAACCATTAAGTCTAACATCAAAGTGCCCCCTGCAGAAACACGGTCTGAGTCTGAGAAGTGTCTTTTACCTACCAAGCTGTGCCCGCTAAGATGAAATCTGTACCAGAAGATTTCTGCATACTTCTCACATAATTCTGTTCTTGATCTTTTGTTTTAATTGCAAGGTTTCTCGAACTTTTCTATTTAAATGCTGTGAGCAGCAGAGGAGATTGGCTGTCACCTTGAGGGAGTGTGGAGACAAGCCTGGAAGCGGCCAGTGAAACCTTAAATGTCTTTGAATTCACATGGTTTATCTTAAGCCTTCTTGGGAAGTTTGCATTGTATTCCACCATGAATCCCTGTGTGCAGGAAATAACCAAAATATTTTAAGTTATTCATCGTTGAGTAAAATTGATTTTATAGGCAGATTTGCTGTGTTTATGGCAGTACAGTGCCAGATTCCCTTAGAGGTACGATTTTGGGAAGCCCGGGTTGAAAATGCTCCCTTGAGATAGACAATGTCAATAAAATCACTGCAAGACAGGCTCAGAAGAAAATATTCTGAAAAAGCCATGCTTATCCATGAATTGCTGAGCTATACAGATTTCTCTGGTGAAACAAACTTTGTTCAACATGTGGGACTTATTTTATAAAAAGAAGGATAATCTGAACACTTAAAAATCTTCCTCTGCTAGACTAATTATTTCTTCTGAATCACTGTAGACCAAGAGAGTTAATTAACCCAGTGTACTGCTTAATTCCATAGATTGTTACCTGCGAAATTGATCTGAAAGTGCCTGCAACTGTTCTTACTAAGAATGGATGTCAAAGAGCCTTACCATTATAATCTAAGCTAAGCAATAGGCTATGTTATTTGACACCAGGAGACCAAGCCTTTATTTCTTTTATTCTCCATAATTTCCAGTGTATGCCTTAAATAATTTTTTATTGCATCAAACATATATTTGTGGACAGAATGCTGACCATTTTTTAAAGGAGAGTCTTAGTAAATATGCAATATTCTAGATATTTGGGGCTCATGATAATATTTTCTGTACTTCAAAAAAGAAACAGAAAATTTAGACATATGCAATTCTTATAACAAATACATCCCTTGAATCAGTTTATTAGTCTAGGTACTTAGTACTCTTACTTATAAAAAGGTAATATCAAAATATTTTTAGGGGAGCCAGTGTAGCTCAAGTGGTTGAGCACCTGCTTCCGATGTACGATGTCCTGGGTTCGATCCATGGTACCTCCTAAAAAAAAAAAAAAATACGATAAAACCAACTCTTGTTGGGAAGTGAATGCAGCTCAGTAGTTGAGTGTCTGCTTCCCACATATGTGGTCCTGGGTTCATTCCCCAGTACCTCCTAAAAATATATACATATATATATTTTAATATTTTAAAATAATTTATTGAAAGGAAATTTTTAAAGTGTTTTTTTATTGAGATAAAATTTACACAGGATAAAAATGTAGGCACCTTAAATATACAATTTGATGAGCTTGATAAATATATGCAATCATGTAAATACCATCTCAATCAAAATATAATTTTTTCCTATTTTAATTGGACTATTTACCAATTAAAAATAAAGTATTTTGCCTATTTTTATTTGGATTATTTGCCAGCTATTAGCGAGTGCAGTTCTTTATATTTCCTGGATAGTAGTTTTTAATCAGATGTTTTACATGCATTTTTCCCCTGTAATGGGTTACCTATTCTTTTTATTAAAAGTATATGTTGTTGAGCAAAAGTTTTTAATTTTAATGAAGTCTAATTCATCTTTTTTGTTATTTAGTTTAGACTTTTAACTTCCTATTATTCATAAAAATTAACTCAAAATGGATAAACATATAAGAACTAAAACTATAAAAATTCTAGGTAAGAAAATTCATGACCTTGGGTTAGGTTAAGAGTTCTTAACTATTACACTGAAATAAAAATCCATAAAAGAAAAAAAAATTGATAAATTGAACTTCATCAAAGTTAAGAATTTCTACTCTTGGAAATGAATATGTAAAGATAAGCCACTACTTGGGTGAAATTTTCCAATCACGTATCTGATAAGGGACTTGTATCTATATATGTTAGCAATCTCTCAAAATTAAATAATAAGAAAACAAGCAATCTAATACCAATGTGTCATAGATTGGAACAGACATTTCACTAAATAAGATACATGAATGATTAATAAACACATGCAAACATGATCAATTAATTTGCTTATTAAAACCCAAATTTAAAACTACTTTACACCCACCAACATGGCCATAACCCAAAATACTGACAACCCAGTTTTGCAGGGTTGTGGAGAAACTGCAATGTTCACACATTTTTGGACTGAATGTAAAATGTTAGAATCACTTTTGAAAATTAATTTGGCAGTTTTTTCAAAATTGGGTAAACATTCACCTACCACGTGACCCAATTTTTCTACTCCTTGGTCTGTATACAAACAAATCAAAGCATATTCCCATACAAAGATTTGTGTACCAATATTTATATCTGCTTTATTTGTAAGTGCCAGAATCCAGGAATAACCCAGATGCTCACCAACAAGTGAATAGATAAGCAAAATATGGGGAATCTAAACAATGGAATACTACTCAGCAAAAAAGTGAACAAACTACTGGTACTTGCAACAAGGTGGATGAATCTCAAATTTGTTACACTAAGGAAAAGATTTCAGCCATAAAATTCTCATATTGTATGATTCCATTTATACAACATTACTAGCAAAGGTAAAACTATTAAAAAACAAAACAAAACACAAAGCAGGTCAAGATTTGCTAGTGTCTAGGAGTGGGTACAGAGATTGACACCAATGGGGCATGAGGTAAATTTTAGGGGGATCATAGAATTACAAAACTAGTCTGTGGTAATGCTTGTAGAACTATCTAGAAAAATCATTGAATTGTATACTTACAGTGGATGAATGTCATGGTATATAAATTATACCTTATAGAGCTGCTTAAGAAATTAGAAGGAAAAAAAACAAGAAAATAGAAAAGCAGTTTGACACAGAATTTCAAACACTAGTCTATACATGTTTACTAGGGCTCTAAGACTTATATTAAATAATCTAAGTGTGAGTCTCTCAGATGGAGATAAATGGTTTAAGGCTACTGGGTGGGACATAAAAAAGGGTTTAAAAATTCCAACCATATAACTCTCTACAAAGATTAGAGGACAGGAAAAATAGCAAAACTATATAAAGCTATTGGTTTATCTTTTTTCCTTTGCAAGTTCATTAGGCAAAATTCAAGGTTTTAAACAAGGAATGGACAAATTCATATGAGACTTTATTCAGTCACTTCAAGATATTTTCAAATAATACTTTGCTAGACCCAACAATTTAAATGAGATGATGTCTATCCTCTCTTTTTGTAAATAAGCTAAGACCTAAAATAGGGAACTTGGTAAGAAGTTGATCTGTTGAATCGCCATCATGTAGCTGAACATTTTTAATGGACCTAGAAAAACTGAAAAGCAGTCATTTAAGATATCTGTATGGCCTTTCAGATAAAACAATTGATTCCTAATAGAAACAGAACCTAAAGGTCATCCATCCTCTAAGACCTGAGGGCCTATTTAGCAAGTTTAATTTTAAGCACTGTATAAAAAACCATCAGTGATAGAGCCAATATCAATATTAGCATGCAAAATCTGTTTATGCTCCCAAATCTACCCAACAATCCAGAAATGAAGACTTCAGCACCCAATAACTCTATCACTTGAACTTCTAAGAAAAACTGAACTCAAATGTGATTTTCTTATAGATATGAGTGTCACTATTTCATCATAAATCACACTATTATAGAAGAGTAGATCCCTTGAAATACTTTATTTGGGTAGTGTGAAATTTTAGCAATTCCAAATTCTTCCCTAAATGTCAACCTCTAACAACTAGACTATCAGATTTATTATCAAATTCTATAGATAGAGATTTACGTTGTAACTAAAGCTGTCAAATCAATTGTTTAGCTGAAAGATTTTGTATACTGTTCCTGGAAAGATTTACAACATAAGATGATTTTATAGTTGATTAAGATATTTGTGATCCTATAGTACATATTGTTCAAAAAACTATTGAGAAGTAATTGAAAATTAGGCAAAGTTCCAGAATATTCATGAGCAAATGAATCTACTAATACTGGTAAAATAATAGAAGTAGAGCCTCATAGAGTTCAGGTTAACATTTCTAAACCATTACCTAAGTTTTCTCAGTAACGTATTAAAGCTGAAAGCTGAAGAGGCCACAGACCTATGGTGACTATGAAAGTAATCATCCCTTGTACTACTTCTTGTAATACTCAAGTTTTACCTAGAAAAATGTCAAATGGTCAAGGCTATAAGTGTTTTCAAGATTTGTAAACAAATAATAAAATAAATATCCCACACTTTGCTGCTGTGCCTAATCGTTACTCAGTTGCTTCTTCTAAATACTCCGCTGTGATAGATGTGTTTGGCATTCTTTGGTGCCTTACTTTATAAACATGGTCAATATTTATTTGCCCTCATCCAGGAATATTTATTAAATAGTTGGACAGTAATGACTCAAGGCTTTACCAAGGGTCTATCTTATTTCTTTCAGGTTTTAAATAAAAACTCAGAAGGCATAAAGTTTCCTTCTAAGTCTACTTAAAGCTAATACTTTAATCTTTTTAATTTACACTGATTTGAATAGTTCTAAAATGGATTCTACACATTAGCTAAGTTTCTGGAGGAAAGCTTCAGTATTTTAAGGGTAGAGATCACGATTTGACAGGTTTTGACACGATATTACTACCTAAGGGAACATTGTTGACTATTAAAAATTATCCAAAACAATTTCTAAAATAAAAGAGGATTTCTAAGTGAGGACAGTTGACAATGAGTTTTAAAAACTTTTCTAAATAGCAAGTTCTTTATATGATTGATTCATAGAACATAGAGGTCAACAGTACCTTCAATTACCTCAAAGTGCATCCTCAAAACCATTTGTACTATTCTTTCTATATTATTAAAAATATTTTTTGTATTAAAAATAGGTCAAATCGTATTCTAGGGGCATCCTCTCAATACCCATCACCTATCATAGTCTGTTGATCCAGTGTCCAAAGGATCTCCTTTCTCCACAGAACAATTATATTTTCAGCTATATTTGTTCTCAGACCTTGTACTTGGTCATCTTTAAATCTCATAATGCCACATGAATTAAAATCTTAGTAACCCAATCAACAATTTTCTGCTAGTCAATTAAGTAATTATAGGATTTTACTACTTTTCCCTTATCCAACTGTTCATTGATATAACACTCTTCACCAAGAAACATTTTTTATCTGATTAGAAATTTAAGATTGTGATTTGTAGTTTGGAAATTATCAATACCCAGAGAAGATATTTTGGATATACCAACCATTGATACATGCAACTACTTGGATGGATCTCAAGAAACTTATGCTAAGTGAAAACAAAAGACAACTCAAAATTTTAAATACTATATTATTCCATTTATATAACATACTTGAAATAACAAAATTACAAAGATGAAGATAAGATTAGTGGTTGTACATGTTTAGGAATGGGGAGAGAGGCAGGTGTGGTTTTATATGGTGGCATGAGGGATCCTTGTGGTGACAGACAGCTGTTCTGTGTCTTAACCATGGTGCTTGTTAAACAAGTGTATATATGATAAAATCACATAGAACTGAATACACAGACACACATAAAAAAGTGTGCGTGTAACTGAATAAAGTTAGTGCATTGTATCAATGTAAATTTCCTGGTTGTAATATTAGCTTTTTGTTATGCAAGAAGCTACCATTGGAGAAAACTGGGTGAAGGATGCACAGTAGTACTTTGTGTTATTTCTTAAAACTGCACATGAATCTACAATTTCTCAAAATAAAAAGTTTAATTAGAAAAAACCCAACTGACCATATGAGTGCAGGTTTACTTTTCTATACTTCTTTGTTTCAAGATCTATTTACTATCCTAATAAAAAATATTAATTACTGTAACTTTATTGTAAGCCTTAAAATCATGTAAGGCAAGTCCTCCAGCATTTTTCTTCTTTTTCACAATTGTTTTGGTTATTCTGGAATGTTTGAATTGTTATATAAATTTTAGAATCACCTTGTCAATTTCTTTTAGAAAAGGCTTCTGGAATTTTGATTGGGGATTGATTGCACTTGAAGATCAACTTGATAGAACCAACATTTTAAAAAATGTTGAATCCTTGCATTAATGAACATAATACGTATTTCCATTTATTTAGGCCTTCTCTAATTTATCTTTGGAATGTTTTCTAATTTTATATGTAGAGATATTGCACATTTTTCATATTTGCTATTTTTAAATAAAAACATTAATTTTAATTATGAAATATTTCAAATATAATGAAAAGTGGAAGAAATAAATATGCCTAAATGCCAAATCATTGCTATATTTATTTCAAGTTTTTCTTTTACTTTTACTCTTTAGGAAATAAAGCATTATAGATAGGTCAAAAACCTAACCCCTATTTCCCTTCTTCCTCCTACTCTTGAAAGTTGTTTTTACCTTTCCCAAGCATCTTCTTATAATTTTATTATATATTTTTTTTCATGAATACTATCCTTTTGCTACTTTCTTTCTGCATTTCACTTCTTGTTTTTGTTCTGTTCATGTCGATTCATGTCGCTTTATTTTATTTTAATAAGCATACAGAATTCCAGTGTATACTTGAATTAATTCATGTTTTCTGTTTGATAGACATTCATGGTTTTTTCCTGACTTCCTCCTCAGATTGCGCATTACTAGTATATAAAAACACCACTGATATTTGTGTATTGATCTTGATCCAAAATGACTGCTGTTGCCCAGGTAAAGTGACATAGCAGTGGCCCCCTTCAGGATGGACCCTCTGGATTGCCCAACAATCTAATCCGTGTGGGCCAAAAATGCCTGCAGTTTCCCTGAGAGGCTGAGGGAGCACTACCCCTTCTTTTAGGGGGTGGGATGGAACCACAGGTGCCTAAAAGTTCAGTCCATGTGGGCCAAAGGTACCTGCTGTTGCCCAGAGAGGCTGAGGAAACATCAGCCCCCTCCTATCCTGTCAGGGGGTGGGGATGGATCCACAGGTACTCACCAGTCTAGTCCATGCAGGCCAAAAGTGCCTGCCATCGCCCTGAAAGGATTGGGGGTGAGGATGGAGCTACAGGTGTCCAACTTTCAGTCTGTGTGGGCCAAAAGCACCTGCGGTTACCCAGAGAGGCTGGGGAAACACCATTCCCCTCTTCTCCTATCGGGGGTGGGGGTGGAGTCACAGGCACCCAACAGTCGAGTTCCTGTAGGCCAAAAGCACCTGCAGCTGCCCAGAAAGGCTGAGGAAACACCAGCCCCCTTTTATCCTATGGGGGTTAGGGCAGTGGTGGAGATGGAATTGAAGGTACTCAGCAAACTAGTTTGTGAAAGCCAAAAGCCCATACAGTTGCCCAGAGAGGCCGAGGAAACACAGCTCTTCTCTTATCCTATTGGGGTGTAGAGATGTAGCCCCAGGTACCCAACTAGACAGTCTGTGCCAGCAAAAAGTGCCTGCGGTTACCCAGAAAGGCTGGTGCAGATCCTGTCAGCTTCCTCCCTGCCCGAGGTGGGGCTGGAGTCTAGGCTAGGGCTGCGGTCCTATCTGGGTGGAACGAAGCTTGTCCCCACTAACCCTGTGATTTTCAACCAGCACCACTTCCCCTCATGCCAGGGGTGGAGTTAAAATAGCAGCTACTGGCCTCTTTCTGACTTGGATACGTTCTTAGGATTATACCTTAGCCAGCTGAATTTACTAATCAGTAGCTGAAGTTGGTGGCCAACCGTCTCTTCCTCATCCATTTTTGGAAATGGAGTTTCCAACTCAAGCCATGGAATAGGTCCTGAGGCAGCTTCCACCACCAGTGGAGGATGAGCACTGGCCTCCATGACATGGAATGCTCTACTCACACAACTTTACTGCAGATGGGCAGTCTCCTCTTTCCTTTTTTTCAAGGATGTTGCAGGCTGCTCTTCTGGTCTCCTGGGCCTCCCCAACAGGTGCTTTAGATAGCTCTAGGTAATTACTAACTGCCGTTTAGTATGAGCTCACTCTTGGAGCTCCTTACTCAGCCACCATCTTGCCTATGATTTTCCCTGTTTGCTATTTTTGATATTCTTTTGTATGGTATTTTTAATTTAATTTTTGTTGCTTAAAAATAGAAATCCAGTTGAGTTTTTATGTTGACCTTGTGAAATTCACTTATCAGTTCTAGTAAAAAGTTTCTTTTCATATAATACATAGGGTTTTCTATATACACAATAATATTTCCTATGAATGATTGTTTTACTTCTTTCTTTCCAATCCATTTGCTCTTTATTTCTTTTCTTGCTAATTACACTGCTGTAACTTCAAGAATGAATAGAAGTGGTGAGAGCAGAATTCTATGACTTAGTTCCACTTAAAACATAATAGCATTTTACGGTCATGAACTATTTTGACCGTAAAATTGGGTTTTTTATAATTGTTTTTTTATCAGTTTGAGGAAATTCTCTATATTATCACTTTAAGATTTTTTATCTTGAAGGAATACTAGATTTTGTCAAATGCATTTTCCGCATCTACAAAAATAATTATATATTTTTCTTCTTTAGTCTGTTATTTTGATTAACATTCATTGGTTTTTGTAAGTGAAACCAACCTTACATTCTTGGGATAAAGCACACTAGGTCATGATTTATTATTCTTTTCATATATTTCCATATTTGATTTACTAAAAATTTTTATTTTTATGCCTATGTTCTAGAGGGATATTCATTTGTATCTTACTTTTCCTCTAATTTTTTTTCTGGTTTTGTTTTCAGGTTTATCTTGACCTTATAAAATTATTTCCCTCCTTTTCTATTTGCTAAAAGTCTTTATGTAAGTTTGTTTTATCCAAAAATATTCAATAAAATTTATGTTTAAGCCACAGGGGTTCCATTAGAAAAAGATAGGTCATCTTTATCCTGAATGCCAAAGACCAAAGGAAGAGACCTCATCTCAGGCTTTGATGCTTTGTGTGGTGCAGAACTATGCTGCTATTCAAACCCAGTCTTTACCCTTGCTTTTCTCTCTGTCTGATAAGCCCTTTGTTCACCTTATTTGATTGGCTCATTACCTACTCCTCCTATCTCTGGAGGGAAGCCTTGTCTGAACCCAAGAGTGGGCAAAGTGCTCTAGTACTAAGATCTCATATTAGTTTGTATTACTTCAGTAGTGTTTCTGATCATAATATATTAAAATTGTCTATTTGCACTCTTGTCTCCCTGAAGTGTTCCTAGCTCCTTGAAGGCCAGAATTAGGTCTTAGTGACCTTTGCACTTACCATATCACCTGAGGGAAAAAAGAAAGAGGGAAGGAAAAAGAAAGTCAGGTTCCAAAAAGCACTGAGGTACTCCATAGTACTTCCTGGAAAGGGACAGTCTGAGAATTTTAGTTGTGAGATCAACTTTAAAAGCAAGGTATGGTATGAATGAAATATTTTGCAAGAACTGGGATGTTGTAAAACTAATTCACTTCAGATAAGAACTCTGATTACCTTAAAACAACATCCATTAGAGATAAGATTGAAGTAAAGAAAGAAGCTACAAGTCAGTGTGAGATATTCTAACAATTAATGGAGTATTTAAGTATAATTTAGAATCAGAAGCCAGTATTCTCTAGACATTTTTCAATTTTTGTGTTTTTGTTTTATTTGTTTGGTTGGTTGTTTTTTGTTAGTCTGTTTAGTCTGGTCATTATTCACCCCTTAATTTTTCCTTGGTTTCTTATTGAAAAATCAAATCCAATTTTACCTTGTTCAATTAATGGGGGGCAAAGTATTTCTCTAAAAGGGGTGATAAAAGGGGTGATAAACTATTTTGTGAAATGTATTTTGCATATATAACCTTATTTTCTTCTTTCAGTAGTTAAGAGGTAAATATCTGTTAATTTATAGGCCTATGTACAAAGGCTCAGTGAAATCAAGAAACTTTCTAAGGTCACTGAGATAGTATGTTGTAGAGGCAGAATTTAACTTAAATGGATTTTCTCTCTAACTGCTTCATGGATTGTAATATTGAATAGCAACAACTCAGAAATCCTTGAAGAGCTGAAATTACAGAGTGGGAAACCCAGAAAGGATGGAGAAGTGGCCATATGAGAATACTGACCCATCATCTGTTTGGTTTATTAAAGTGGTTACATTTTCAAATAGAAAGAAAGCTAGTAATTTATTGTAACTGAAATAACATGGTCTTTGAAGTTAGTAAGATACGGAATTTAATGCTAAGTTGTCATTTACTAGTTGTGTGAAATTATGTTTTTTGAATAACTTATCCATAACTTGATTTCCTCATTTTCAAATGGGGATAATAATTGTTACATTGTGGGATTATTAGTGTTAAATGAGGTAAGATATGTGAAAGTACTGCTCATATATTAGTGCTTAATAATTGTAATTTTATTTCATATTACATCATAGAACTACATTTTTGCACTTAGAATAAGGCCAAAACATTATGTTTTAGATGTTTTCTGAATTCTATTCAAAGCCTTTCATTACACATATAACCAGTCCAGAAAATAAAATAAGTTCATAGCTTGTGTTTGAGAGGACAGAAAACACCAGTCACTTCTATAAAAGATAGGCAAATAATCACTTAAATTCAATTTAGAATAAATAATTCAATTTGGGAACATTGCTTATTTTCTTTGAATAAGTTACATATAGATAAAATGAATCTAATAAATACACCATTTGCTTCAATATGGCCAAACTATATTGAATCAAATATCAGAAGTTTAATAACTCATTGAGGCAACAATTAGTTTTCATTTTCAACAAGTTCAATTTGTGTGTTTGAATCCTTTTTTTCCCACTACAACTAACATTCCCATTTACCTAGTCCCAAATCCATTTATCATATTTACAGAGTATATTCAGTATATATATTCAATACATTGGTAATATATGGTTTATATAAACATATGTGTGTATATGTAAAAAGTTTGGAAGTTGAAGTTAGAATAACTGTCTATTAGTTGAACAAGTCACTTTAACTTTTAAAATCACATTTTTCTTACCTGGTGAATAAGCACAAGAATATTATCTAGATTGGAGAGTATGGGGATTAAATTAGAATACTTGAGAAAATCAATTTATCAGCTGAACAAAATACATTTGTCTGCATAGCTGTTACTTTTTATTGTTCATTGTTAATCTGTTGCTGTCATGGAAATTTTTTCTACTGATTAAACTCATTTAAAACATTCAGTTTAGGAACCCATGTATTTTTATTCTCACATGCAAGAACTGCCAACTGAATATATCCAGAGTCAACATCATTCATCCACTCATTTCCTTTTATCCTCAAATTAAAAAAAAAGAAAGAAAGAAAACTTGTATTTCTTCCTTCTAGATTTCTTTTCTTACTTAGCAAGATCACTTGCCTATCCTGGGATAGTAGATGGGAAACCCTTCCCTTATGAATTGGGTGCAGGGTGTGGGGATATGCCCACCAGGCACGAGTCTCCGTGTGCTAGGACTCCTGCCTCTGCTATGTCACAACGCTTATTGCTCACACTTACTGAGAGCTGAGTAAGCATGAGCAGCTTTGATAAGGACTTTACACTATGTAATTTATTTAATACTTAAGACAACACTTTGAGATATATTTACTTTAATAGATTACTCCTAATTTAAAGATAAAGAAAGTGATGCTTTAAAAAGTCTGAGGACTCACAGCTAATAAAGTTGAGAACCGGGATTTAATTACAAGACTTATACGTTTAACCACTATGCTAGCTAACAGAAAATCAAAGTTCAACTGATAAAAAACATAAAACTCCAGCCATAGATTCAAACTATTGCTGGTATCTGCATGGTATCTGAGCCATAATTTGGTTTCTATGTCTTTCATGTTTCCTAAGTATAATGCATAGTCTCCTGGCCCTGATTCTTTTAGATTGGGAAATATTTTTTGGTTGCCTCCTATGATCTATTTTGCTCCTTCCCCCAAATCACAGGTTTTGTTTTTGTTTTTTCAAATGAGGACTAAATTAGCAAACATTATTTTTAAAATTTTTAACAGATTTTTTTTTTTTTCAATTCATTATATCTTATTCTCTGGGACAGGCTTTCTGTTTTTTCAAACTAAATATCAAAAGCAACAGACATACTAGATAATATGCATTGGAACAGTAATAAAAGTCGTCAACGTCATTAGCAAAATTTTGTCTAAAAAGAAAAGGTACATCATAAATAACTGATCAATTTAAGTATGTTGTTCTAACCTGAACATATTGGAGCAAAATCTGTTTAGCTTGCTTGGAGTTTGGGAAAAACCTGTCTTTTCCATTGTAAAGGGTACTAGGCATTTGCTTTCATGAAACTTAAAAATAACTGACAATTTTCTGAACTTCAGTTTCTGCAAAAGGAGAAGAAAATTCAGTTTACAAAAAATTGATTTTGTGTTATAAATGTATATTTGAGAACATGCTTTCAAAGCAGTGTCAATTACTTCCTCACTTTAAATGATGCTGTTTGGTGGGCATTGAAGAGCCAAACAAGTCAATTGTGTTTATGGTAGTGTGGCTGCTAGCTTCAGGTCAAGAATATTCTTAAAGTAAAATTCAGTATTAAGAGTCTGTTAAAACACAGGATGTGGAGTAGAAGTCAAAATATAGTAATTTAAAATATCCCCTTTATTTTTTTCCTCCTTTATTAATCTCTTATCTTTTTCTCCCTCATCTTACTGGTGGTACAACTTAATAGATAATTCACAGCTGGGAATGCCTACTCTTTTTGAACATCCATATGTAATCTCAAAGGATCATGTGGAACATTTAGAATTCAATATACTTAATTTTTTGAATGTTGTCCTAGGGGTGAGATTTAGGTTTGAGAAGAAAGAATCAAAAGAATGAGTACCCAGTGGCATTTAAATGGTTATATGCTCCATGAGAAGTACAACCCCAAACACAGTCCTTCTCACAAGTTTTAGAAGTCCTCATAGATTATCTCACCTATGCTCTAGGGACTCCTCTTCGTGTCTACTATGTGAAATCAAGTCTTCTTTTCTTCATTCCTCTTGGTGAATCTTTTTGCCCCTACCCTCACCAGAAGCAGTGACAGGCTACAGATTCTCACTGATGATGTCACCATTCCTGCTGATGGCACTGCTTTGTCTGAGGCTGCTGAAGCCTGGTGTTTAAAGGAGCCAGTATTAGTTACCGTCCTGAAGGCATGGTTTTCCTTCCCAGCCACCTCCTGCCAGGGTTTGTAGGAACTACTGAAGCTTTTAATTAGTGATATGCCTTTGCTCCTGCCCTCCAAAGCCCAGATATTGGATACTTGATGTCTGTTCTTAGAGTGCCATTCTGAGGCCGCCTGAATTGCCAAAACTAGTGCAGATCTCGTTCATCCAATGTCCAAGATCCTACTGTGGCCTCTCCCTGCCAGTGATTCCTCTTTCGCCTTAAGCTTTCAAAGACAGATGGACCCAATCAGACCATTTGACTGGGATCGTACAAACAATTCTGTACGACATCCCGCTCTGAATATCCAGAAGTCCATGGCAGCTTGTATGGTCCAACGTCTTTTTTTTCCCAATAAGAAAATACACAGGATAATATGATTTGTCATTAATTTTTGCATAATAGAAACAATAGAATTCATTAAACAGGCATTGTTAACCAGTATTTTCCAAAATTCTCTGAAACCCAGTATCATTCACTATTCACAGTGCATTTGTCTCCTTGTCTACCTCCAGTGGATTCAGCATTATTCTTATGCAAAAGAGGAACACCTCAAAAGAATTTAGCTCCCATTGGCCACCACACAGTTAGGGGTACTGTTACTTTTTAAGTTCATTCCTGGCACCACAATCTTGGATTAAAGTGTTAGCTAAGCTCATCTCATTTGGATACCTCCCTCTTTAACAATATCTAAAAAGGATTATTTTGACTTAGGATAAAAAGGACCCTGAACGTTTATAGATGTATTTTCACCAATTCTGTAAGACTAGAGGAGAAAGGAGAGGGTCAAAATGATTTTTTTAAGAACTTGAATTATTAGATGCTTTGTGTATCTGAAGCACTTTGATAGCTTTTCAAATATATCAAATTTAATCCTCTTGTATGTATGATACACAGGTACAAATGGCTGAGGAAACTGAAACTGAAACTACTTAAGAAACTTGTACATTGTAAATGAGAGAGCTGATAAGTGGCAAAGCTTGACTTTGAACTTGTATGTGACTTGTCTAGGAGTTTTCCTTTCTTTTGATGGTGGGTGGTGGTGGTACTTTTATTGTGACAGTGGGAGGAGATTATAAATATCCTTAGCTCTTGGTTGAAGAGCACGACTTCTATGTTTAATGCTACATGATCCTCATCAACAAATAATAAAAAATCAACTGCTATTAATTGAATGTGTCCCATATGCCCAGTATTAAGTTTAATTTTATTTAGAGAGCTCTTTAAAGAATATGATGGTTACTTTACCCAGAATAAAATGGGAAGTGATGTTCTGGAGATGACAGAACATGTTTGGATTTAGAATGTACCATGGGGGAACAATGGACTAGATAGCCTCTCATACTCATGAGCAGATGTTTCTTTTTTGTTTGTTTTTATCATTTCTCAAGTTTGCTTTGAAAGATAGAATAAAGCTGTAAAACACATCATAATCCATAATTTTTTCTTAACAACCAATACGCCAATTATTAATAAATTTACACTTTCATTGCAGAAATCTTGGGCAGAGTGGACAAGAGATACTGCATAGATTCCATTTCTAATGACAGAAGTAGGAAACTGAGATTTGGAAAGGCTGAGATCTGGTCACAGATAAGGGCTCTAGTGCTTGGCATATTGAATGTCTATCTCATATTTTGTTGGAGATAGAAACATATTCCTCAACTTTCTTGGACACAAGGGCCTGGAAACTTCTAGAATAGGAGCAACAAATTCATAGTCCAATAGAAATTCAGCACACCTTATACATTGTACATCATATCTCAGATTGAGAGTATTTTATCTTGATATCAAGAGTCATGAAAAGTGCTATATTTGTTTGTCTAATCTATTTTTATTGCCCACTCCCCTTATAAATAAATATTTGCTTAATATCTTGGCTATTACAAGAATATAGCTGTATTTACCTTATAGATGTGTTGTGAAGAGGGACAATGGGATATTTTTACTGCTGAAATAGTTAGATGATCCTACAAGGATGGTATCATAGATGATGAGACTTAAGGTACAACAATAGACCTTACAGAGGTTCCATACAAATATGAGAGTGTTCTCTCTTGAACCATAACAATTGTACAATACTAATACTTAGTGATAATAATAGGAGGTGTATGGAAAAATATACCAGGTATATACTATGGACCATAGTTAGTAGTAATAGTCTGATCATGTTCTTTAATAATCTATAACAAATCTTCCACAGCAATGTAAGGTAGTGACAGAGTGGTGATGTATGGGGATTCTGCACATTATGCATGATTGTTTTGTGAGAATACAGCTTCTCTAATAAAAAAAAATGAATAAAAAGTGTGTTTAGGCCAATAAAAAGCAAGAAGGCAATGGCAATGGCAGAAGTTCAGGGAATCCATTCCCAAACTTCACTGCCCAAAGTTTTGAACTTTAAGTTCTGTGTTCAGTTAACATCTCTCTTTTTCCTTTGTAAATGTGAGACTTCAAGGAAGGGTGTTTTAATCAATTTTTCTCTATGAATTCTTTTAAAATTCTTGGAGATAGTTATTTTTTTTTCTATTTTCATTTTTTTTATTTTTTAAAAGATACTTAGATTACATAAATGTTACAGAGAATATATAGGGGATTCCCATATGCCCTGCTCCCCACATGTCCCACAATTTCCCACATTAGCTACATCTGTCATTAGTGTGGTACATTCATTGCAATTGATAAGCACATTTTGGAGCACTGCCACTAAGCATGGATTATAGTTTACATTGTAGTTTATACTTTCTCCCGCACAATTCTGTAGGTTATGGCAAGATAAATAATGGCCTGTATCTGTCGTTGTAATGTCATTCAGGACAATTCCCAAGTCACAAAAATGCCTTCGTATTATACCTGTTTTTCCCTCTCTCCACCCTCAGAACCTCCAGGGGCCACTGCCTCCACATCAATGATATTTCTTCCATTGCTAGAATCAGAATAAGTCTATAGTAAAATACTAGGAAGTCTACTTTAGTCGATAGTTCATTCCCCAATCCTGAGGATTTTGGGATGGTGATGCCCACTCCACTTTCAATTGAGTGGGTGGGGGGGGCTTTGGTGATATTATTAATCTCACTTTAAAGGTGAAGAAAATGAGACTCAAGGAATTAGAATAACTTACCCAAACTCTTGCAACAAGGAATGATAGATCTGGAATTCAAACATGGACCAGCCTGACTCTAAAGCTCATGATCTTAAGCACTCCATACATTACATAATGAAAAGACTAAGACACTATTTGTAATTTTTCAATGGGTTTTCTTTTCTTTAGTCATATAATGATGGTAAGTATTATACTTTCATGGCTCAATATTCAGAACAGGCAGGGAATTGCAATAAGGGTAATAGTTTAAATTAAGCCATGCTAGAATTTATATTCAATCAAAAACATTTATTGATTTTCTACTACATAACAGTTACTGTTCTAAGGACCTTATGAATCAGCATGAACTTGGTATTCAAAATAATATAGAAAATAAATATTGCAGAATGCCTTTGAACTAAATTAACACACAGACAGCCAATTTAAATTTTTCTGGACCACCTGAATGTCTCAACCAAATTAAGCCCTTGTAACCACAAGGCATCTAATTATTAATGGAGGAGGTCTCTGTATTGGGTTTAGGGAATAAATGAAAAAAAAATTAAAAGGTGTACATGGTAATGGCCCCAATCTCTTCTTTTCTCAATTCCCATTCCTCTAGCTAAGAAAGCAGATTATCGTAATGAGAATATTGAGATATATTTGTTGAGAATCAGGTATTACTCATATTGGACCAGAAATGTGCTAGTCTGGGCCTCTTTTACATTTGTTTTACTTTTTCTCATCAAGAAGGTCATGAGTAAATGAGTTGGGCCTCAAAGCTTTTTCTGATAAAGCTGAAACCCACCCTAGCACCCTCTTGTCTTATAAGTCCAATTCAAATCCCCCAGGTTCCTATCAATTACAAAAGAACTAGCTTTTCACTTGTCCCTCTACTCCCAAGTCTGGTAATTATTTATTGGTATATTTCCTTATAAGAACCAATTGACCAAAGAGAAGTATAGCTGTTATTTACCCCACCACTTCATCTGATTTAGGGAAACACATTTAACAATAGCAAAAATTAAATCATAATCTAACCAGGTTGTGTTGTTGAGTACATAAAACTCTGTTATATTGTACCTCACAAGTTCAATCTATCTGCTTTCTGAATCTTGAACAATAGTCCAGCCTAAAATAGCCTCTGTGATTGTGAAGATTAAATGAGCTGATATACTTAAAGCTTTAGGGAAGTAGCTGGTATATTGTAAGCACAGTAAAATATTAGCTACTATCATTCTTATTGCACTGTGTTTGTATGTTCAAGAGGATGTAAATAAAATATATGAATATGTTGGAGGGAAGAATACTGACTATAGAGACTGTCAACTATTCTTACCATTTTATCCCAACAAAGAGTATTTAATTGCAGATAGAACACACATGAAAAGACTCTAGGGATTTTACATTTTAATATGACAAGATAAGGCTATCTCTCTCCTTTTCCATTCTGAAATTAGATGGAGGATGAAAAATAGGCACATAAATGCATCGATCAAACTGTCATATGCCATAGCCACAGGCCACATGTTTTCAGATCAAGTAAAGGTTAGACCTGTCAAGCTTGCTGCTGTAGATAGACAGGCTTGGAGGACTCTGTAGAATTCTAGGGCAGTTGACTCTTCCTGAGGGGCAGAACCAACTCAAGTGTTAGGAACAATGACATGGAGAGGTATGGTTGCTGAGTGAATGTCTCTGTACCCTGTTAGGCACTACAGATGAGTGCTGCTGGGATAAAGGCAAAGAATTCACAGATATAACCATCACTGAAGGGTTGGACTGAAGGTGAAACAGATTGGAAGAGATGATGAGTTTACAGCAGGTCACTATATGTAGGCTGGGAATAAGAAAAGTCAAACCAAATTGGTCTATCTCTGAACGTAATTAACAGCAGAGAATATCTGAATGTTATATCAGGGGAAATGTTAGGTTGTACATATGGTACTATAATAAAAATTAAGAAAAATATCCTTGGAACTACATGGCACAAACAGTGAAACCTAAGTTAAATCATGGCATATAGTTAAGAGTACAATTATAAAAATGTGCTTTCATCAATTATAACAAATGTATCTGACCAGCACAAAGTGTTAATAATAGGTTGATATATGGAGTCCTGTATTTTATGCTTGATTGTTCTGTAAACCCACAACTACTCTAATAAAATGTAATATATATTAATGTATACAAAATAAGTTTAAATAACCAATTAAAGATTGTTTTTGAAAGAAAAAAATTGTTCTTTATCTCTCTCTCTCCCTCTTTCTTTCTTTCTATCACACACACAGAATGTCTTAAGAATCTTTATACTCTGTTCCAGCTTTAATTTTGTGTAGATCACACTACTAACCCTTGCCCAACATAAACTGCTTAAAACTATCTGATCTCAGAAAAACAAAAAGAAATCCAATATGGACAATAATCAATCTTTAAAACAAGAGCCAAAAGCAGATATATGAAAAATATCAAGGAAAAATTACATGGTAACAGAAGATGAAAAATAAGCTGGTATTGCTCAAGAAAGATGTTGAAGAGAGAAATAAAACTGCATAAAAGTAAACAGTCACTTTGAGATATAAAAATAAGTGGCTAAGACACAATTGAAACAACAACAAAAAAATGTAATGCTGGAGAGGGCAAGACTAAGAAAAATTAGCAAAATAATTGAAAATAGATTAAAATCTATAAATATAAAATGAGAGCTGTTGCTTCTATGAAGATGAGAGTTAAAATTGAACAACAAATAATTGAATGTATAATTGAGAAAACAGATCAGAGAGAAAAGGAAAATTTGAATCCAAGTTTGAAGGTGTACATCATGTCTCAGGAAGAATTGAGACAAAATGATAAAGTCCAAGGCATTTTTCTGTATATTATGATGATTTTCAGGGTAACAAAGAAAGGGAGAGAGAGAGAGAGAGGGACCTAGATCTAGGCAAAGGCACAAAAATAGGCTCTTCCATATTTATATAGCAAAGCTGCATGTTAGAAGATGGGAAACCAGCTAATCTAAAAAAGACAAATGACCACAGACGGTATAAAGGAAGTTGTCAAATACAAAATTCACAAAAAACAGTAGCTTCACAGGGTGAGAAAAGTATTTTTTTCTACTCTTCTATAGAATTTTAATTGTTCCTACAGTCTAAGGCATTTTGCTAGATATTGTTCTCAGTTAAATTGTGTCCTCCTAAAATTTCAAGTCCAACTGGAAATTCAGAATGTGACAAGTCTTTGCAAATGTAATTATAAGATGAAGTCATACTGGATTAGGATAGGTTCTAAATCCAATAACTGGGGTGCGTGGAAGACAACCATGTGAAGATGCAGACAGACACATGGGGGACACCATGTGGTCACTGGGGAGAAATTGGATGCAGCAACAAGCCAAGAAAGGCCAAGGATGGTTGGCAATCACTGGAAGCTGGGAAGAGGCAAGGAAGGATCCTTCTCAGAGCCTTCAGAGGAAGTATGACCCTGCCCTGCTGACACCATGACTTTGGACTTCTAGCCTCTAATACTGTAAGAGAATAGTATTCTGTTGCTTTAAGCCACCCAGATTGTGGTAATTTGTTACAGCAGACACAGGAAACTAATACAGGTATCACAGTTATTTAAAAGTGCTTGACTTTCTCCTTCTCCCCTGAGTTCCTCATGAGCTATCTTATTCATGTCTGGCTCTCTTCCATACATATATATTGGGCTCAAAGTCTGTCTGTTGAATTGATTCACTATGCAGTTATAGGAGTCTGGGGCTCCAAAATAAATTACTGGTGATTCAAAAAATCTTGACGAAACTTAGATTTTCAGAGAAAGCAAAATATGTAAAAAAAAAAAAAATCTTAAATTAGAAAAAAAGAAATAGAATATAACTAGCTAGTGCTTTTTACGGCCACTACCCAAGCCTGTAGCCCTGTAGTAGGCATTTTAACATCAGAATCTTGAATTCCATAACTTCCCCTCTAATTAATTACATTTCATGAGAAATAAAACTCTTGGGATAAACAGAAAGTTTTAAAAGAAACTATTCAGGTCATAGTTTCATGTGATAAAAAGTACTCCTTGTATGTGAGCCTGAGGGTTGGATGTGCAGAATTATGAGGCAG
This sequence comes from Cabassous unicinctus, assembly GCA_029593785.1. Classification (NCBI taxonomy): domain Eukaryota; kingdom Metazoa; phylum Chordata; class Mammalia; order Cingulata; family Chlamyphoridae; genus Cabassous; species Cabassous unicinctus. The sequence continues at coordinate 38,215 of JAQZBX010000919.1, forward strand.
CCAGATAGTGACAGACATTTTTTTCACGCACCTGGTTCCAGCACAGGTAGGAATAAGATAATGTTCCAAGGAGTCAGGCTGCTTTTTTCTAACTACAAATTCCAGACCTATTAGTCCTGACGTTCACATACTGTTCTACAAAATGGGCTTCTCAGAATGACTGTAAGTGGTAGGTGACAATATGAAGGGGAAAAAGCAACAACATTACTCAGGTCCCTTTTTTGGTCTTCTGAGTTTGTCAAGGAAGAAGTTTCAAGGGCTCCACAATAAGGAGAGAAAACATTTCAAACTCGGTCTAATTGCTTGGGAAATACCTCCACCTTGTTGAGGTTACAGTTTAATTGTATACTATACAACCAGCAATACATGCAGAACAAAAAACTCAAAAAAAAAAAAAAGAAGAAGAAGAGAAATGCTTAGGGTCCCAATCAAGCATGTTTACTTTGATATAATCTTATGAAGAGAGAATTAAATGAAAGATGCTGGTAACATCCAATCATATTGGTATAATTTCACAAAACATGGTCCTAACAATATCTTCATCAATTAATATTTATTGACCTCCTCTTTAAGTACATGGCACATGAACAGATAAGACCACCTGCTGTTCTCTACTCTTCTTTCTAGAAAATGAAGCTAGTACAAACTTCAAATTATCTGCCTGCGGGGTAAAATGGATTTGCTCTAACAACCTGAACAAACATTATTTCAAGAACTAATTTTCCACTTATCTGCCTCTTGCCTTATGTATTTTCAATATTCTGTGATGTCTCATAGCAATTTTAAACTGCAACTCACTAAGTACAAACTGGCAGAGTCAAGAGTGTATTTTGTGTCCACTTTGTTTAATGCTTTATATTTTAAAGATTCTTTGAAAAGTAATTAAGTTAGGCAAAGTAGCTATGTTTCCTCTAATTTATAGATGGAAATCTATAAAATTTAAGTGACCCATTCTAGGTGTCCTGGATTCTTTGGGCTGGAAATTCCTGATATTAATGCCCATGTAAATAGGGACCCCTGATTACTTGTATCTGTGTTATATTCTGCATAGTAATTTAATTTTAGTTCTCCTGTTTTCAACAGGTTGAGAAAGAAAGAGGTAAAAGGAAATGCATATAACAGCAGTAAACTTCTATGAATATTTACTAACTTCCAGGTCCTGTGCAAAATATTTTGCTTGAATTATATTTATACTCAGAGCCAAACCTATGGGGTGGATATTTGAATTGCTCTTTTTAAAAAAAATAAAAAGTTTTATTCACACACCACACCATCCATCCAAAGCGTACAATCAATGGCTCTTATTATAATCACAGAGTTGTGCATTCATCACCACAATCAATTTTAGAACATTTTCATTGCTCCAAAAGGAAAAACCCATACCCCTTATATCCCACTGTTATTGACACTTAGCATTGATATGCCACCTTTGTTACAATTGATGAAATAATATTACAACATTACTGTTAACTACAGTCAATAGTTTGAATTAGTTGTTGGCCTTGCTCTTATTTTACATGAGCTAGGGATAGCTTATGAAAATAAAGATCCCTAATAAATAGCAGAGACAGGATTAGAACCTAAACCAACAGACTCCATACTCTGAACTACCTACATTCATTTGTCCATTTTGGTTTTTGGAAGCAGCTAAATTAAGTTCATATATCTGCTAGATTTGATTCAGATTATAATTTCCTATATTTTTATTGCTGGGTCATTTAAAACACTTGTCTAAATATGTTAGCAAATATATCAAAGAAAGTACATTCCTTATAGAAAGGTTTTAGGGTCTTATATACACTCCATTTGTCTTTTGGCTTCAAACTTGTTCAACACACAAAGTGATACCTATTATGTAGAAAGAAATATACATGGAACTATGAGATCTGAAAGGCCAACATGACAGATTTCCAAGCCTGAAAGATAAGCGATATACTGCAAAATCCTGGTAAGCAAATCTAACTGGAAATCAAATGTGGTTCCTTTTGTAATTCGTTTGTTATATTTATAAATCAGAATTATATATACCAGATACATGAATCATATCAAAAATTAAATTGTCTTCTCTTCCATGTATAGTACACTATTAATGTCATCAGGACTTCCCAATATATAGCAGTATAAAGTTTTGAGAATTTCTTGTACCATTTTATAACCCAGGATGATCTAAATTACAAGGCTATAACATTTTATAACCTTCTTTATTGTAACACCATGTTATTTCTCCCATAATATTGTGGAAGCAAAATTTGAAGGGAAAAAAATTATAGGCACTTTTCAGGGAATTGTAGATTAACACTGTCATTATTAAGTTCCTCTGTATTTGCTTATGTGTAGGTCTTATTATCAATAATAGTGCTAGTAGCTTACTATCTAGTGTTGACAATATAAAAATAAATGCCTCAATTTTTCACAAAATAGCTAAAATAGAAAACTAAAATAAGTGGATTTCTATTGTGCATAGAAGTGGAGGGTTGGGTCTGTGGCTACAGAAAGACTAGTTACCACATAAGTTTATATGAACAGGTTGGCATATATTTGGACTTTGCTCCTAGGATCATAAATTAATTACATACTCTCATTCCCCTATACTTGTAAGGTTCTCTTTCTTGAAAATTCTTCCAAAGAAAAAAATAGCAGCATTTTGTTGTAGTTTCTCAAATCATCTTGTAATTACAGTATTATATAACTTAGAAGTAACACCTACCTAATTAGATCATTCATTTATTAATTCAACAGACATTCATTGGGCTCTATTATGTGCTAAGTATTATGCTAGAGACCTTATGCATAATGATGAACAGGGTCAAAATTATCCCAGCCTCCTTATGCCGAGGACCTAGTGAGGGGTCCAGGTGAGCAGAAAGGATATTATAGCATAAAGCAATGAGAGTTACTAGTGGGGTAACAGAGGATATTGTGGAAGTAGTGGAAAACAACTACCCAATATTTACTGAGTGTTTCAGTGTGTATAAGGGTGATATACAGAGAACAGTGCCCATTTTCATTACATATAAGCTGAAATGTCAAAGATGCATCTCTTCAGGCAGGCAAATACTAGGGGAGAAGGAAGAGAATAATGCTTTACTCAGAGAACTGCTCATGCAAACACCTAGAGATGAGGGAGGTTACAGATGCTCAGGACATTGAGAGTAATTGAATTGAGTGAAAGAGAGTAGGGTGAGGATGTGATAGCAGTTGCTCAGTAAGGATAGGTGCCGGCAAGCCATGTCATGAAAGGTCCTATTGCTCTTGATAAGGACTGTGAACATTATCTTACGGGAAATAGAGATCCATTATTTTAAATACGTGTGAGACATGATGTGAATTGTGTTTTACAAAGATCACTTTGGCTGTAGTGGGGAAAATGGTTGGAGGTGGAGGCAAGAGAGGAGACAGGGAGATGAATAAGACCTTTCACAGCAATTGAGTCAAGAGAGCAATATGATCTGAATTAAAGATATGGTAGTAGAGGTGGAGGGTTATTTGCCTGGAAATAATATATATAGTTTTTTAAAACTATATATTTGTGTGTTTATGCCCCATTAAACTATGAAGTCCCAGGGCTCAGGAGCTGTACTTTCTACTTGAATTGTAAGTTTATGAGAGCGCATCAAGTCCCTGAAGGGAGAGAATAAAAGAAAATTAAGAGAAAAAATGCAGTGGCATTAATGATAGACAAAAGGTAAAAATCACACAAAACTCTGTATTTGGTATATTTTTCCAGATCTGTACCAAATTTTCAACAACAGTGTGGTGTGTTGGTGAAAGGGTATTGTAAGGGAATTCTATACATGTTCCTGATTGTTTTGTAAGTTCATAACTTCTGTAATAATAATATATTTTTAAAAATATGTTGTTGAGTGAAAAGTTTTTGAAAAACTTATGCCGAAAACCTAGCCCTAATGCCAAGTGGATAGTACTTTACATTGGTTGCTCGAAAAGGAAAGGTGATGTATCAACTCCTATATACAGATATTAACAATTAGTTTGAATAGAAATATAGATTCAAAACTTGAGCTGTTCATACAGAATCAGATGAACTACTATGACTTTATTAGACTTGAACTAATTATAAAAACACCAAATACGGATAACCTCAAAAACATAGTAAATAAAATATTTAATCAGAAAGTCTGCAAATAACTGAATCATTTTGAAATAGTGACATACTACAAAAGTCACAGTTGGTTCCCTTGTTTAGTTTTTCTAATATCATATTTTATATTTCCAATAGATGCAAAGATATAATATTGCTGGGAAGAAAGGAAAAGCTAACAAAAGAAACCAAATTAGTTGATTATTGGTGAAGAGAAAGAAGGGTTTGAAATATCTCACAAAGTACCTAAAGTATAGTAGTTGTTCAGTGGATAAAATGTGAGAAAGGAAGGATGAAAATAAAGAGAAGAGAAGAAGTGGTTCTTTAAATTTTATTATGGAAAGAAATGCTCTAGTTTGGCAATTTCTTCTTATTCTGATACCTCTTCTCAGATAGGGTCTTTCCTTCAGCCATCCCAAATTGGATACTCGTTCCTTCGATATCCCTTATATTAATGCTTCCCTTATCTCTCTCTTTTGTAAAATACTCTCTTTGTTTCCCCAGCGTCAGTCTAAGTGGCTTAGTGGTTTGAAAATTGTCTACTTAATTTTCAAAGTCTGTGTAACCTTTGTTGTGGTGAAGAGCTCACTAGCTCCTTTCTCTAGAAGTCATAAGTTGGTTGTAGACATTGGTCCACTCAGGAGAATCCATCCTTCTTTTGAAAGGATAGCAGCAAGGCCAGTATTAAATTATTTGCAAAATTTTCTTGTAAAAGCAAAATCTGTGCAAAAGCAGATCTTCATAGAGACCAAAACTTAGACTGTGCCAGAAGGGGAAAAGTATCTGTTAAAGTGGAGAGGAAGCAAATCTCATCAGTCAAATAAATGAAAAAGATATAAAATATCTGTTATTTATTTTGCAGTCAGGGGTCAAAAGCCATCTATTTTTCAAGGGGATAAAATATCATGCTTTCTTTTCAATTAACCTTATAAAGCAGTCAATAAATATTTTTGAAAAATATTTCTGGCAACTGTAAAGGCAGAATTTGTTTTAAAGGAAGTTTTTATTAAGATAAATGGAGAACTGCATTGAGTTTATTGCTCAATGAAATTTCTAAGTCGAGTATTTGAAACATGAGGCTCTTTAGAAAGTGCCTTAAACCCTGATTTGAAGCCCCATGTTCACCTCCTGTAAGATACTGTGCAGAGAATACCCAGAATGTTTCAATGAGCAGGAATGGTCTCTTGAAGCAATGATCTAGTTCTTTCATTTTTTCCATTTGAGATATTGAAAGATGAAATTATTATATATTGCTTATATCATGCAGTAAGTTATGCATATTTACTTATTAACTTATTATAAGGCAGAACTGATGCAGAATGTTATTTTAAACTAACAGTTTAGGAAAACTGACACAATATTAATTTTGAGCTATTCTAATGGAGGAGCTAATTATCAAAAAATTCATACAAGGAAGATTTTATAACAAGATGTCATGGTGCCAATGTTGTCATTAATTAAGGGTATTTCAAAATTTCCTTGGGAAAGTAAAAATAAATTGGAGAGCTTGGTACGTAAACAGGAAAGAAGAGAGTCTACAGAAATTTAAATGATATGTTTTTTTTTCTTCATAGAAAGCAGAAATAACACTATCACTTAAGTTATTGGGTCAAAATAATACTCAACAAAATTTCTAAAACACTTGTAGAAAACACATGAAACTCTTCTACACAAATGAATGTGCTTATTCCAACTCTCAATGGCCATATGGTTCAGTACTGTCTGAGAATAATCCCTATTTATAGAATATGTAAACAAAAAATTATAATTAAAATACCACTATAGAAGAACCATCTGATGTAAATGAGATTTTGAGGATTGTAATAAATTCAGAAAAGAGAATAGATTTTAGTAATAGATCATTATATATATGCCTTCCAAATAAGGTACAACATTAGAGATTTAAGATATAAAACAAATTATTAGAATTAAATTGTAGAAAGTTCTTTAAAGATAAAAACTAGAATTAATGCAGTTACACAATCCCTGGCTGTTTCATGGTAAAAAGAAAAGTTAAGAGAATTTTGAAGGGGAAAATTCAAGTAGAGAAGGCAAATAGGAAGAAAGTAAAAGCCAGCCTACTGGTCTACCTGAAACTAATTTGTGACAGCTCTAGATAATATTATTTTAATATTATGAGGTTTTTTTTATTGTAAGTGATTTTAGTTTTAATTATTGTAAGTGTTTTTCATCATTACAGTACTTTCAGTTCATATTTACAGATGTTTCCATTAGCTCTGTTAAGTTCCAAATGTAAATTGAAGGTGAAAACTAGTCTGATTCTCATATAGGCTTTGTGGTACAGATCTCTGTTTTTTGTTGTTGTTTTGTTCTATTGTACTATTATTAGTATAAATAGAGTGTTTCACATATGATACACAATGAATTGTGTGTTTTTTTTAGACCTGATAAACATTTATTTTGCAGGTGAGTGAGTTGTGTTAATGGCTTATAGTGATAGCTGAAAATATATTCTTATGCTGACTCAACTGGGAAAAATAGTTTCTCATGGAAACCAGATGAGTTCTTTGTCTTTTAGGATCACACATTTCTAAAGGGCAGAGTAATAGAATTAGTAATGATCATGTAGATTTGATTTTTAAAATCTTTATTTCACAATAAAATTTTTTATTTCTTTGAGATGCTTTTTAAAGTTCTTCATTCTATACAATGTGAACAGATGCTTAATATAAGTTTATTAAAGGCATGCTTTACTCTTAGAATGTTTTCATTACTCCAAAGGAAAAGTAAAATATTGGCTATTGTTGGTAGTAGTGTTTTGATGATGCTTCTTCATAGTTTGTAACAATTGTTTCACAATAATGCAAATTTTGGTAGTGAGGTAATGTATAGGAGCCCTGTATGATGATATGCATGTCTGTTTTATAAGTTCACAACTTATACTATGCACTTACTGTTTATGGATGTTCATGTATGAATGACAAATTTCAATTTAAAAAGTTAAAAAATCAATTGGCCATAGATGTAAGGATTTATTTCTGATGTTTGAGTCCATTGGTTTATATTTCTGTCCTTGTGCCAGCATCATTATGTTTTGATAAATGAAGCTTTATAATAAGTCTTAAAATAGAGAAGTGTGAGTCTTCCAAACTCTTTTTTCTTTTTCAAGATGGATTTGGATAATCAGGGTAAACTTTCACATAAATTTGATAATTGGCATTTCCATTTCTGCAAAGAAGGCTGTAGCAATTTAATATCATTCAATATCATTTGGTCAAGCAAGGAATCCCATCCATGTGTAAAGAGAGGGTGAGTTTGTCTGGGCAATTGAAGAGGGTAGATGATCCAGCCCGATGTTCAGGGAGAATTTACTGCCCGAGGCTACAGAGAAGGTGGAGCATATTCCCCAAGGGTTTGGGAGAGTAAGGTTGGCACCCCATAGCCCTGAGATGGGAAAGCCTGCCCCTCATAGATTAGGGAAGGCCAGGTCACCAACTCACTGATCTGAGAGGGTTGGGCCTGTAGGCCAGTGATTAGGGAGAATGTTGCCTCCCTCTCCCTGTACTAAGGGGGTTGAGACTCTACCCCAAAGATTCGGTAAAGTTTGGCCATCACCCCAATGCTCTTGGAGGGTGAGGTCTGGAGCACAGCCACCCAGATGCTTGATGAGGGTGGAACCAAGAAAACAGTCATTGGACAAGCCTGTGGAAAGGGTGGGTCCCCATGATGCCCCAGGAAGAAGAAACCATCATCTTGAGATGACCCTCAGACTTTGAAATCTAATGAAGTATGCCCTGCAGGTTTTCAGAACTGTTCTGGACCTGTGACTCATGTTTCCCTCCCAGTTTCTCCTTACGGTAATGCAAATGTTTATCCTTTGTCTGCCCCTTTGTATACCGGAAGCAGATAATTTTTTTTTTTTTAAGTTTCAGAGGTCTACAACCAGATGGGACTTTGCCCCAAGAGAAACTGTATTCCTTTAAACTGATTGTGATGTGATTTTGTACTTAGCATTGCTACTGAAATAAGGTTTTTTGAATATTGTAATGTTTTTTTGGAATTCAGAGGGTGGAGTGTATCAGTTTGATATCATTTATGAATTCCAAAAATAGATATTGGGTTGTGTTTATAAACTGGTCTGTTCCTCTGGGTATATTAGATTGTTTTAGATTCAGAGGTTTCACTTTTACTTTATTAAATCAAGAGTAGGGCTTTTATTTGATCATGTCATTAGGGTGACTGAGTTTGAGTCCCCACCCCTACCTTTTGTGGGCTATATAAATGGATGCGCAGTCAAAGACAGGGAAGTAAATACAGGGAGAAGGAGAACACAAAGAGTTGAGTTTTGACACTGGAGCCCTGGGGAAAGAGCTGAGCTGTTCACCTGGCTTTGTGGAGAGAACAGAGCAGCTAAGCCCAGAAAGAGATGAGGACTGGGAAGAGAGACAAGCCTTATGCCAGCCTGCACTGAGAACGGAAGAAGCTTGGGACCATGGAGCCTTAAGAGGCAGAGGAAAGCTGAACCCTTGCAGAGACCGGCAGCCATATTGCTTCAACATGTGACAACAGACTTTGGTGAGGGAAGTAACTTACTCTTGGCCTTGTGACTGTAAGCTTCTACACCAAATAAATACCGTTTATAAAAGCCAACAGATTTCTGGTACTTTGTATCAGCACCCCTTTGGCTGACTAATACAAAGGCTATTGGAATTTTGATTGCCATTCCATTGAATCTGTAAATCAGTTTGGGTAGAAGTGACCTCTTAATATTGACTCTTATAGTCCTTGCATTTATTTAGATTTTTTTTAAATTTCATTCTGCAATGTTATATAGTTTTCCATATATAAGTCCTTACCATTCTTGGTTATATTGATTCTTAGGTATAAATGTAATGTATTTTTTTCTTGATTTCATTATTTTCAATAATTTTCATTATTGTTCATTATTAGCATATAGAAACACCACTGATTTTGTTATTGATCTTGTAGCCCACCACTTTGCTAAATTTGTTTATTAGCTCAGTAGCTTTGTGTGGATTTTTAAGGAATTTCTATATAAAGGAATATGTCATATGCAAATAGGGAAAGTTTCAGTCTTCCTTTCCAATGTGGATTCATTTTATTTCTTTATCTTGACTCATTGCTCAGGCTAGAACTTCCAGTACAATGTTAAATAACAGAGGTGACAGTGGGCATCCTTGTCTTGTTCCTGATTTTAGGAGAAAGAGTTCTGCCTTTCACCACTGAGTATGATTTTAGCTGTGAGTTTTTCATGTATGTCATTTATCATGTTGAGGAATTTCATTCTATTCCTAATCTTCTGAGTTTTTTTTTTTTTTTCCAATCAAGAAGGGGTGCTGGATTTTGTCAAATGCTTTTTTTTGCATCAATTGGGATAACCATTCATTTGTCCCTTCATTTTATTGATTTCCTTATATTGAACAACTCTAACATAATACCTGGGATAAATCCCACTTGATAATGGTCGATAATTATTCTAATGTGCTATTGAGTATGGTTTGCTAGTATTTTGTTGAGGAGTTTTGCATCTATATTCATAAGAGGTATTGTTCTGTTTTGTTTTTCTTTTCTTATGGTATCTTTACATGGCTTTGATATTAGGGTGAAGTTAGCCTTATAGAATATGTTAACAAGTGCTCCCTTCTCTTCAATTTTTTGGAAGAATTTGAGCAGAATTTGTGTTAATTCCTCTTGGAATGTTTGATAAAATTCTTCTGTTAAGCCATCTGCTCTTCAACATTTATTTGTTGTGAAGTTTTGATTAATGATTCAATCTCTTTATTTGCTATTGGTCTGTTAAAATTTCTATTTCTTCTTGAGTCAGTAGATACTTTATATGATTCTAGGGCTTTGTACATTTCATCCAGCTAACCTGATTTGTTAGAGAACAATTGTCCATACTATCCACTCATAATCTTTTTAATTTCTGTGAGGTCCCTAGTAATGCCACCCCCCTTCATTTGGATTGCGTTTATGTCATCTTTCTTTTTCTCTGTTATTTAGCTAAAGGTTTATCAATTTTATTTAAATTTTCAAAGAACCATCTATTTGTTTCATTGTTGCTTTCTATTATTTTTTATTTTCAATTTCATTTATCTCCACTCTATACTTTATTTCCTTACTTCTGGTTTATTTTGGTTTTGTTTGCTCTTCTTTTTCTAGATCCTCCAGGTGTGAGGTCAGGTCTCTCATTTGGGATTTTTCTTCTTTTAATGTATGCACTTAAAGCAATAAATTTCCCTCTCAGCACTGCCTTTGTCACATCCCATAAATTTCATATGTTGTTTTTTCATTTTCATTAACCTCAAGGTATTTCCTAATTTCCCTTGTGATTTCTTCTTTTAACTATTGGTTGCTTTAAAGTGTGGTGTTTAATGGCTACATATTTGTGAATTTTCCAGTTTTCTCTCTGTTGTTAATTTCTAGCTTTATTCCATTGAGGTCAGAGAAGATGGTAGGGAGGGAAGGTAGGAAGGAAGGTAGGGTTTCCCTGCATCCGCTCACCATGTACCATCATGAGATGGAGAGGTTGAGTGGTTTATCATGGCCCAGTTGTTGACTGGCCTGTGGAGAAGGGGACTGTTTTGATGACATATCAGCCACCCAGAATGCAGCCATATATTCAGAATGCCTGTAACAAATTCATCACTAACTGTAGCTGAAGAGAGTTCTGGGTGAAGGGTTTACAGGAATTTCCTTCAAGTTTAACAAGGACTACCTGGAAAATATGTAGGATCATTTCTATTACCAGTAATCAAAAGCACAGAGGAGACAAATGTGTGATTAGAGTAAAACATGACAACTAGAATTCAGACCAAGTGTCTGGGACTGATAATAGACCGATGTGGTTTCCTTTTTCTGGAATTTCCTTGGTACTGTTCTAATGTGAAGCGCTACATCATACATCAGCTTATTCATTCAAAAACGATTTCTCTAACAATAACGTTATGTAAGACACAAGACCAGGAAATATGGATCTTCAAATACAAAAATAATGGCATGAATCCTGCCCTCAGGGAGTTTAAAACCTAATGGAAGATAAGGGAGCGATAAGCTCCACATTTAAATGGTTATAATGCAATGAGGCATGATGTAAATGCCGTAGTAGCAGGAGTTCATCTGTGAGAAGGGTTGGTTATAGTTTTGAGATACAGACATCTTCAATATAAGGTAGCATTTGAGTTGGGCTACCAAAATGTGTATGTCCATTGGCCCATTATCTTCATCATGAGTTATTTCTCGATAACTAGTATGAGAAGCACTAACCCAGGTGCAAGGTTGTGGCAGATTTTTTAGTATTGCTGTTAAGCAAGAAAAATGAACAGAGCCCACATAAAGTATGATCTCACTTATGTAAAAAAGCCACATACACAAACTATATTTCTATAGTTGCACATACAATCCTCTCAGGATTGTAACAGGGACTTAATTACATATTATTTTTACAAGAATAGATTTTTTAATTTCTTGTGATCAAAAACTAATTCAAGAGTAATGGATATTAAAGAGTATGTTTCGATAAATAATCCATTTCCCCCAAATAACCAATATCTGAAGCACTCTCAGTTTTGTTTTGGTTTTTTTTTCCAGCCCTTTGAAATGAAAGTAGTGGGTTCTTTACTAGTTACCCTTTTACCTTTGGAAAAATATGTTTGCTTCCTATTATTTATTATTTTGCTTACTAAAGTAGGGTTAATGATACTTGCCCTCTTTCTTAGTTATAACAAAGGTTTCTTATAAGAATTTAATACAAAGTCTGTCATAAACTTCAAAAGATGAGTGTGCTGGGGATGAAACAGTATTTTTTATCATTACATTTCCCCTTCCTATCATAGGGAAATTCCATCTTGGAATGTGGCCACTAACTTTTTCTATGTGCCGCTTCACAATGTATTCTAAATATTCCCATTAATGTTAAAACTGTTGGGGAAGGATAGTTGAACAGAAGTCATTACCCATACTGAATTCTAGCCAAGATAGTAGGTTTCTTGCTCTGTCAAAATGTGCTAAGAATCCATTTCAGGTGGTGTGAAAGGTCAGGACCTATTTTGCATCTCTTTGGAAATCACAGTCTCTGACAGCGCAGCAGTTCTTCACCATGTGTTCTGAGACTGACTAATGGAGCCTGAGCAGAATGGAAGGTGCCACTTACTTCATTCCCTGCTTCCTTCCATTCCCTTAGCAATTCCATTTTACTGCTGAGTGGTAATCTATGAAGCAAAGACTGCTAAGAACCTGCATCCATGGAAGTGGCAGCAGTGTGTGGCTGAGGCCAGAGAGATTAAGTGCCAATTGTGAAAGAAGCAGTCAGAGCAGCAGGGAGACAGAAACATTGAGAGGATCCTTCTGCTGAGGCAGTGAGATTTGTTTCAAATGGCACATTCCTGAGGCTCCATTATTTTTAGCAACATTTAGAGAACTTTAGCAATGATATTTGAGATGGAGAAAAATTAGCACAACTTTAAATTTTATTTCAACCAGTAGAATATTGAGGACCCCCCTCAAATATCCTCCTAAATAATGTACCCTGCCTTTATAAGTCATCTTTGTTTCATTTCAACGTTTGGTCCCTGAACTTCATTTTATCTTTTGAATAATTAAATTACACAGAAAAAAATCTACCTTAGATTTTGGCCTGGCAATAGCACTTTTCCTATATCTGAGACACTGCCCATGAGTCAAATAAAAACAAAAAAACCAACTCCTGGAAAGGCTTATTTGTATAACCAGAAGTCTTGGTGTTCTAATTTCCTCAGGGATGTACGTCAAGATTTTACTCTTAATGCAACTCTCTGTGGTGCCCGGTGGGCTTGCATTGTCTGTTTCCTACCAGACTCCAGGAGGGATATCTTATTTGGCTTTCAAATTGGCACTCATTTGTTGTGTGCTATTATAGGAAAAAGCTGAATGACAGAACAGGGAGCCATTTTGCAGCATAAACACGAAAGGAATATTTAGACCAGAGCATTTGCTTATCCATATGTTTATACTGTGGTTATTTTCATTTTTCACAAAGGTAGGAAATCTGCCCTGTAAAGTATAATTCAGGAATTATTTCTGCCTTTCCAATGGTGCATATGAGGAAGGGAAGAAAACACGGGGAAAAACCTCTTGAACTAAAAGAAGATTTGTTTTTTATTCTATGTGAGCTATCATTTATACTGTTAGCTAGTTAGGGTTTAGAGAGTGTCATTAGGTGTGTCTTGGTTTTTCTGGGCTTGAGTTTAGCAGTGAGGCTGGGAAATAGTGGAATATTCTAGCCAGCTGAACTATGTAAAAAGGAGCTGTAGTAGGGCGACAGAGAATTCTAAGAATTGGGCTTTAATGACAGAAGGAAGGGCCAAGAAGCAAAGGAAAGCGAAATCAGTCCAGAGATAAAGGAGAAGATAATGAAGCGGAAACTACTTTGGCCCATTGAAGGAAATGATGCCTCTCTGTGAGCTTTGCTCCTATGCTTGCATGTATGCATACATACTTGGAACTTCTGAATTTTACTTTGGTTAGGAGAGAGAGAAAGGGTAGCACCACCCTTCCCCTTAATAAAGCACTGTAATTCAAGGAATGCCAAATGTCTGTAGTCCATATACCTAAGAACTACAGACAAGCATGGGCTAAACTAAAACAATAGAAATTGTACTGGGACCTTGGACAATTACAGATGCTTGGAGATATAGATCTCTGATGTTGGAAAGATTAAGAAAAAAATACTCAGCAATATCCATCTTGAATGTTTTGCCTCTCACTGGCCTAAAAGAAAAGGGCAAATTTCTTGAGATTTCTTTAATGCCCAGCTCTCTGTGATTTTCAAACCAATAATGATAACCAAGGTCTATACCTCATAGGTTCCAGTATTGGGTTATAGAAGAATAGGAGTATCGCTTGGCTTATTCTTGCCACCTTATATCCCAAAATGTAGCTAGTTCATTTTAGAACTAAGTGATTCATCTTATTAGTTAAACTAAGAAAATGAATATATGCCATTATTTCATGTAAATTGCAAAAAAAGGGTTTGGTATGTTGTTTTTCCTCAAGATGTGATATAGTCATCTCTTCAATTGTAAGCATTTTTGTTTACACAGCTATGAAGGATGCCATAAATCTCTGCCTACATTGGGAAATTAGTTAATTACTTTTTGGTTTAGAATTTGTACTAAAATGTTAACTCACACAATTCTGATTAAATAAAAAGCCTTATTCTGTAGGACAAAATGGATTGTGTATAGCTATGCAAATATAGACACACACAGAAGCTAAATTTGATGAAAGAGCCCTTGATGCCTTGTTTAGAGTTATCAATTTTTGCAAACTGTGAAAACAAACTAAATTTGTCCTCAAGGATAGAGACTGTATAATAGAATTGAGCTAGTTACATTTAATAGTGAAACCTGATAATATTAAATTAATAATATTGCATTATTAATTATATATCTAAAGAATATTTAAGATTGTTCTTTGCTACTGTTGTTCCTGAATTCTAAAAATAGGTAATGAAACTATTTCTTTTCCAATCTATACTGGACATGATCATATTCTCATATATTTTGCACTTAACCCCTAAGACCAGTGGAAAATAACTTCATCATTTTTTCAATCAAAAAACTGGGTAGTTTCTTGGTGGATATTTCAAGATTATTGAAAGAACAATCAAATAGCCCTGTAGAAGGAAAAAATAATACACTGTCTTCATATAGTTTCATATTCTCTAGTTTTGACTTCCCATCAACAAGAATAGGCTTTCCCTCAAGTCATATATGCTTAGATACACATTCACTGACATGCTACTCATTGTTTTGTAACCAAAAAAATAAGATATTATCACTGTAATGGATTTTTACACACCACCTAACTACTGGGCTCATTACATACATTTAACACTTGAAATAATATATTAAAAATATAACCAAATGTCTTCTGCACAAATGTAAGATGTGATTCCATGAGGTCTAGCAAAAAAAGTTACCGGGATGCTGAGCAATGGATGAGATACCTGAGGCCACAAATTACAGGCAACATAGGAATTCTAACCAGAGTGAAGTGAAATCACTGAATACCCCAGGCTTTCCATTGAGGTTTCAAAAGATCATGCCTGAGAGGATTGTGGGAAGATGGCGTCAGATTAGGTGGACAAGACTCAGCTCTCTTGCAAAAACAACAGATAAAGAGCCAAAAGCTGCCCGAGGGACATGCTTTGGGGGTCAGCAGACCAGGACAGTGCTTCACAACTCCCAGGAGGGTGAGGGACAGAGAGACAAAGAACATGAAACAACAAACTGTGAGTTACTAAACCTCCCGGCCACTGGGAAGTGCTTCCTCCCCCACCCCTGACAGATAAATGGGGGTAAAGCCCCTGGATCACTGAGGCTGACTGAGAGGGG
The DNA here is from genome assembly GCA_029593785.1 of Cabassous unicinctus. Taxonomy (NCBI): domain Eukaryota; kingdom Metazoa; phylum Chordata; class Mammalia; order Cingulata; family Chlamyphoridae; genus Cabassous; species Cabassous unicinctus. The sequence continues at coordinate 53,671 of JAQZBX010000919.1, forward strand.
AGAATATATCTTCCTACCTCTCATCTATTACAAGGGAAAAGGGAGGGGCAGTTGGGGGGCTTTTCTTCAGTGAATTCAGCCAGTAGAGTCTGCTTTGAATCTTGACTCCAGCCAGACCAAAACAAAGGAATACGGAGGGATACATTTTGTGGAAATGTGCACCAATGGGCGCCATCTGCTGGCTGGTCTGGAAATTGCATGGACAAAAATGGCACTTGGGTCTCTCTGTTCCCTATTCTGGGAGAAAATCTGCATCCCATTAGTAAGTCCCTGGCATGATTTTGACAACTTAAGCTGGGCAGTTTTAAAGACTTAGGATATGTTGAACCAAATATCAAAGAAGAGCTGTGAAAAAATAATAACAATAGACAAGAAAGAGAAATTGGCCATTAGGGTAAATTCATCAACATATTCAGATGCCTAGACATCATCAAAACATTACAAGCCCTGCTAGGAAACAGGAAGAGTGGGCCCAGCCAAAGGAACAAACCAAATATCCTGAAGAGATACAGAATTTAAGACAATTAATCAATGATAATCACACAACTCTCCTAAATCAATTTAAAGAATTGAAATAAAATATGGCTAAAGAGATAAAGAATATTAAGAAGACATTGGGTGAGCATAAAGAACAATTTGAAAGTCTGCAAAGAAAATTAACAGACCTAATGGGAATGAAAGACATGATGGATGGGATTAAAAATACATTAGAGGCACACGAGAGATGATTTGAATTGGTTGAAGACAGAATTAGTGATTTTGAAGAAAGAACATCTGAACTGGAAAAGATAGGAGGCCAGAAAAAGAAAAGAACAGAAAAATTGGAACAGGGTCTCAGGGAACTGAATGACAAAGCAAAATGCAAAAACACACGCATTATCGGTGTCAAAGAAGGAGAAGAGAATGGAAAAGAGGCAGAAAGAATATTTGAGGAAATAATGACTGAAAACTTCCCAACACTTATGAAAGACATAAATATCAATATTGAAGAAGGACAATACATCCCAAACAGAATAAATCTGAATAGACCTACCCCAAGACACCTACTATTCAGAATGACAAATGTCAGAGATAAAGAGTAGTTTCTGAAAGCAGCAAAAGAAAAGCAAAGAATCGCATACAAGGAAACCTTTGTAAGATTAAGTGCTGACCTTTCATCAGAAACCATGGACGAGAGAAGAAAGAAGTATGATGTATTTATGGTACTGAAAGAGAAAAACTGCCAGCCCAGAATTCTGTATCTGGCAAAGCTGTCCTTCAAAAATGAAGGGGAGTGAAAAATCTTCACTGAAAAATAAACCTGATAGAATATGTTCTCAAAAGACCAGAATTACAAGAGATACTAAAGGGAGTGCTTCAACCTGAAAGGAAAAAACAAGAGCAAGATTGTAAAGAAGAGTGTAAAAATGAAGATTATCAGAAAAGGTAAATTTTATAGGGTAAAAAGATACAAGACAGTACGATATGACAACAGAAAGCCAAAGTCAAAATGAATGATGTAGGTAATGCCTTTAAAGTAGTAACATTGAATGTTAATGGCTTGAATTCCCCAATCAAAAGACATAGATTGATAGAATGGATAAAAATATATGAGCCATCTATATGTTGTCTACAAGAGACTCACCTCAGATGTAAGGGCACAACCAAGTTAAAAGTGAAAGGTTGGAAAAAGATATTCCACTCAAATAGTAGCCAAAAAAAGAGCTAGAGTAGTGATGCTAAAATTGAACAAAATAGATTTTAAATGCAAAACTGTTATATGGGATGAAGAAGGTCATTATATATTAATAAAAGGGGCAGTTCAGCAAAAAGAAATAACTATGCTATTTATGCATCTAACCTCAGTGCCCCAAGATACATGAGGCAAACACTGGCAAAGCTGAAGGGAGCAATAGATGTCACTACAGTAATAGTTGGAGACTTCAATACACCACTGTCAGTATTGAATAGAACATCTGGACTGAGGATAAATAAGCAGAGAGCTTGAATAATATGATAGATGAACTAGACATAACAGACTTCTATAGAGCCTTGCACCCCTAAACAGAAGGATATACATTCTTTTCAAGTGCCCGTGGATCCTTACCCCAGATTGACTACATGTTGGGTCACAAGATAAGTCTGAATAAATAAAAAAGGTGGAAATTGTACAAAACGCTTTCTCTGATCATTATGGAATGAAGCTAGAAATAAGTAATGGATGGAAAAAGGGAAAATTCATAAATAATATGAAAATTAAACAGTGCACTCTTAAATAATCAGTGGGGCAAAGAAGAAATTGCAAGAGAATTCCCCAAATATCTTGAGATGAATGAAAATGACTACACAATATATCAAAACCTATGGGATACCACAAAGGCAGTACTGAGAGGGAAATTTATAGCCCTCAAAGTTTACATTGAAAAAAAAAAGAGCTAAAATTGAAGATCTAACTGTACACCTGAAGGAATTAGAAAAAGAACAGCAATCTAATCCCAAACCAAACCAAACCAAAGGAAAGAAATAGTAAATATCAGAGCAGAAATAAATGAAATTGAAACAAAATAAATATATAAATAAATAAATAGAATCAACAAAACCAAAAGTTGGTTCTTTGAGAAGATCAACAAAATTGACAAAACTTACCTAGACTGGCAAAGAAAAAGAAGAGAGAATACACAAATAAATAAAATCAGAAATAAGAGGGGGCATTACCAATGACCTGGCAGAAACAAGAGAGATCGTAAGAGGATACTATGAACAACTGTATCCCAAAACTAGAAAATGTAGACGAGATGGACACAAATTACACTGCTCCTAGAAGAAATAGAAAACCTCAACAAACCAATCACAGGTGAAGAGATTGAAACAATCATCAAAAACTTCCCAAAGATGAAAAGCCCGGGACCAGATGGCTTCACAGGTGAATTCTACCAATCATTCAAAGATAACATAATACCAATCTTGCTTAAGCTCTTCCAAAAAAATTGAGTAGTAAAGAATGCTGCCAAACTCATTCTATGAAGCCAACATCACCCTAATACCAAAACCAGATAAATATGCTATGAAAAAAGAAAATTACAGACCAATATCTCTAATGAATATAGATGCAAAAATCCTCAACAAAATACTTGCAAACTAAATCCAAAAGCACATTAAAAAATTATACACCACTATCAAGTTGGTTTTATCCCAGGTATGCAAGGGTGGTTCAACACAAGAAAATTAGTGTAATAAACCACAATGATAAATAGAAGAAGAAAAATCACATAATCCTCTCGATTGATGTAGAAAAGGCATTTGGCAAAATACAGTACCTATTCTTGATCAAAACACTGCAAAAGACAGGAATAGAAGGAAGATTTCTCATTATGGTAAAGTGAATATGTGAAAAGCCTATAGCTAGCATTGTGCTCACTGGTGAAAGACAGATTTCCTGCTGAGATCAGGCCCAAGACATGAATGCCCACTGTTACCATTAATATTCAGTATTGTACTAGAAGTTCTAGCTAGAGCAATTAGACTAGACAAAGAAATAAAAGGAACCCAAATAGGGAAGGAAAAAGTAAAACTTTCAATATTCCCTGACATGATCCTATATCTAGAAAATCCTGAGAAATCCACAGCAAAGCTACTAGAATTGATATACGAGTTCAGCAAGGACTGAAAGGGATACAAGATTAATATGCAAAAATCAATAGCGTTTCTATGCACTAGTGATGTGCATTCTGAGGAGGAAACCAGAAAAAATATTGCATTTATAATAGTGACTGAAACAATCAAATATTTAGGAATAAACTTAACCAAGGACATAAAGGACCTATATTCAGAAAACTATAAAATATTGCAAAAAGAAACTGAAGAAGACTTAAATAAGTGGAAGGACATTCTGTGTTTGTGGTTTGGAAGAATAAATATCATTAAGATGACAATTCTACCCAAACTCATTTACAGATTCAACGCAATCCCAATAAAAGTCTCAACAACCTTTTCTGCAGAAATTGAAAAGCCAATAAGCAAATTTATTTGGAAGGGTAAGGGGCCCAAATAGCCAAAAAATATCTTAAAACAGAAGAACGAAGTTGGAGGACTCCCACTTCCTGACTCTAACCTATATTACTGTGGTAAAAAAAAACAAAAAAACAGCATGGTACTGGCATAAAGACAGACAGATTGCCCAATGGAACCGAATTGAGAACTCAGAAATTGACCCTTATATCTATGGTCAAGTGATGTTTGACAAGGCTGTTAAGCCTACCCAGCTGGGCCAGAAAAATCTATTCAACAAATGGGCTGGGAGAACTGATAGACATATCCAAAAGAAAGAAGACCCCTATCTCACACTTTATACAAAAATTAGCCCAAAATATATCAAGGACCCAAATATTAAAAGAACAACCATAAAACTCCTAGAAGAAAATGTAGGAAAACATCTTCAAGATCTTGTGGTAGGCAGTAGTTTCTTAAACCTTACACCCAAAGCACAAGCAACAAAAGAAAAAATAGATAAATGGGACCTCCTCAAAATTCAACACTTTTGCACCTCAGAGGACTTTGTCAAAATGATGAAAAGGCAGCTGACTCGATGAGAGAAAATATTTGGCAATCACATATCTGATAAGGGTTTAAAATCAATGATATGTAAGTATATCATACAACTCGACAATAAAAAGACAAATGATCTGATTTAAAAATGGGCAAAAGACTTGAAAAGACAATTGTCCAAAGAAGAAATAACAAATGGTGAAGTAATATATGAAAAAATGTTCACTATCACTAGCTATTAGGGAAATGCAAATCAAAACTACAATAAAATATCATTTCATACCTATTAGACTGGCTGCTATTAAAACGTCAGAAAACTGTAAATGTTGGTGAGGATGTGGAGAGATAGGAATGCTTATTCACTGTTGGTGAGAAAGTAGAATGGTACAGCCACTGTGAAAGACTGTTTGGCATTTCCTAAGGAAATTGAATATAGACTTGCCATGGGACCCAGCAATACCATTGCTAGGCATATACCCAGAAGAACTGAGAGCATAGACATGAATAGACATCTGCACATCAATGTTCAAAGCAGTGTTATTCATGATAGCTAAAAGATGGAAACAACTCAGGTGTCCATCAACTGATGAATGGATAAACAAATTGTGGAGTATAAAAATGATGGAATATTATGCAGCAGTAAGAAGAAATGAAATTGTGAAACATATGACAACATGAATGAACATGGAGGACATTATATTGAGTGAAGCAAGCCAGACACAAAAGGACAAATATTGTATGATTGCCCGATTATGAACTAAATATATTATGTGAAATATAAATATATTATGTGAAATACGAATATGGGTAATATTGCATATATAAGACTGTTTTCCTCTAAAGTTGAACAAAGTAGATTAATGCTACAAAATATTAATATCAGACAAAAAAACACATTATACTAAGTGAAGGAGATCAGACACAGTACTACTATTGTATGATTCCATTTATATAAAATGTAAGTATAAATCAATTTATAAAGATGAAATTAGATTAGTGGCTACGTAGGGCTGAGGAAGGAATGCTAAAGGGTGTGGAGTCTTTCTTTTTGGACTGATAAAATTGTTCTTAAAAATTTTAGATGAATGTACAACATTGTGATTACAATAAAAGCCAATGATTATATACTTTGGATGATCATATGGTATGTGAATATATCTCAATAAAACTGCTTAATAAACAAATAAATAATTGTGCAAGAATAACCAGAAATAGCAGCTATGTATAGCAGGGGACACAGAGAAATTGAGAGGTGAGGAATTTTCTTGTTTGTTTGTTTGGCTGTTTTTTTGTGTTTTATTATTATTGTTGAAATAATGAAAATCTTTAATAATGATTGACGTGAGAAACGCACAACTATGTAATTATACCAGTTGCCATCGATTGTGTACTTTGGATCAACTGTATGCTTTATTAATTTGTATCAATAAAATTGATTTGTTTAAAAAATGAAAATTGAAAATTTTTTTTAAAAATCATGCTTTATAAAGAGAACAATTTGAGCCGATTAGTAAGGTCTACTCTAGACTTCACTTAACAAAGTTTAAAATCATGCATATCATATTAATACAAAACTAAATTGATTGCCATCTAGAAAAAAAGTTTATATTCTATAGGAATAAAACAAAATCTACACTTTCAATCATATATCATTCAAAATATTTTTTAAAAATTTTAGACCTATATAGAAGCAGAAAAGCAAACAAGAACTATCAATAGTATAGAACCAAAAATGTAATCTTTAAGTACATTATAAGGAATATAAAACATTAATATTTAATAGGATTTAGAAAAGACAAATGTACTGATTGAACAAAAGGGGACACTTAATACAGTAAGGAAAATGATAAAGCAAAATGAAATAGAAATTATTGAACTAAAGGATAAAATACTTTTTAAATATTCACTGGATGTAATAATTGCAGATTGAACACTGCAGAAAAAAAATGACATTAAAGTCATAGAAATAGAAACTTTCCAATTGAAGTTCAGAGAGAGAGAAAAAGAACTGGCAAAAATAGAGACTTGATGACTTGTTGGAAAACACCAAAAAGTCTAATTTTGAGTAATTGAAGCCTCAAAACTAGAGGAGAAAGAGATAGCAGTAGAAAAATATTTGAAGAAATATGATGGAAGTTGTCCCCTTTTGATGAACAATACCAACTCACAGAAAGCTCAATGAATCCCAAGAAGAATAAACAAAGAGAAAATCACATCTAACACATCATAAACAAACTGCTCAAAAGCCAAGATAAAGTGAAAATCTTAAGAGCAGCTGACGACTGTAATAATTGCATACATAAGAACAGTGATAAGAAATATCAGTAGCCTCTCCTCAAAACAATGCAAGCTCAGAACTCAGGGGAAGGGCATCTACAAAGTTCTTGGGGGGGAAATGTTGCAATTTTAGCATTCCATATCAAGTAAAAACACCATGACAATAAAGAAGGCTTTATAAAGACATTCTGAGATAAACCAGAGATTAATTTGGGACCAGTTGATGTACAATACAGGAAATTTTGAGATGGTTCTTCATTTACAAGAAATGCAATGCCACATGGATATTTGGATCTATGCAAAGATATTAAGAGCACCAGACATAAACAGTATGTGTGGAAATATCATAGACATTTTCTCTTGTTTCTTAATTTTAAAAGAATTGACTGCTTAAGATAAATATGGTAACATTGCAAGTAAAAACATGATGATTATGATAAATGTAGAGGCAAAATATATGACTACAATAGAACACCAAACGGGAGGGAAGTAAGTGGAATTATACTCTCATGAAGTTCTTATATTTTATATTAAATGATAGAATATTAATTAATACTAGATTGTAATAAGATATCAATGCATTTTTAAATTCCTAGTAAAGTCATTAAAAAATAAATGGTAAAGCCAAGTATGAGATAAAATGGAATTTTAAAATACACTCAATATAATGGCAGAAGGCTGGAAAGGAGGAATAGGACAGTAAAGGTCTTGGACAAATAGACAATAGAAAACTAATAGTAATATACACTGTAAACCAACCATATAATTAATTATATTAAAGACACATAGTGTTCAACTTTCACTTAGAATGTAGAAAACTGCAAGAGGATATCACTCACACTCTTATCAATGAAAAAAGAAGTATAATTATAAAATCATAACTTTTTTTGAGCCTGTCAGAAAGCTGAGATTGCAAGGCAACTGGGTGAACTAAATTCTAAAGCTAAAATTTTAACAAATTTTTGTAGGCTGAGTGTAGGCTAGTATGAAAATAGTATTTACTTCAATAAACAGCAAACATTCCTTTTGCCTGTAAGTAATTGAACAAGCCTCCCAGTCTCTCCAGAGATTTTCTGACAACAGTGCATGATCCAAGCTGTAGAAATTATAGATATAAATTCAATTAGATTATGGTCCTTTGGGTTTTCCTCAAAATGTATTCATCTGTTCTCTTTCAGACTACTTTCATTAAATATTCCAATGCTTCGACTTTGAGTGTTATATTATGATAAACATTCTCTTTATGAAAAGAAAATCTAACCTAATCATTAAAAAAAAAATTATATTTTAAATGATCTTTTTTCCCCCTCGAAATGGCTTACATGCTCTAGTACTTGGTTAAATGTGATGGCTCTACTCTAGTACTAGAATATAGAAATTGGCAATTTTGATGATTCCGGAGAGTCCATAGAGGACCAGAGAAGACTTCACATTCTTCTGTTCCCCAAGCAAGCCACAGCCACACATTTTTACAATGCTGTGTTTTACTCAGACTGATAAGGTTGCCTTTCTTTTCTGTGATGAACTACTATACATATTTTTTATTTTTAAAAATTTTATTATTTTTATCAATATTACAAGTTACTCAATTAACAACTACAATAACAGTAGATCTTCTTTGGTCAGTGGTTTCATCGCTAACCCACCCCATTTTTGTTCACTCCTCAATCTTGAAGGGTTGGGGACAATGTCTGCTCTGGCTGCTATACTTATTTTAATACCTCAACATCAATTTTTCTGGAATGAATTTCTGACTGACCTTCCCTATGCCCCAAATTAGAAAAAAAGTCTGCTTCTCCACCATATTCCACCAGAGCACTTTGTAAGCCCATATTACCACTTAGGATATCTCCTTTTGTTGTTTGTTTTCATACCTAACTTTTTGCTAGACTCTGTGCTGCCCATCCATAAAGTACCTGAAACAACTGAAGTACCAAACCAAGGACTGAAAAATAAACAAATGAATTCAAAACCAGAAAATAATTTTCTATGTGGATATCAATTTTCCAGCAACCTAGTTGTATATTTAAAATTTAATTTTTATAACAGATTTATTGAGATATATTCACACTAAACTTCACACTTATAATGTGAACAATTCAGTGGGTTTTTGGAATATTCTCAGACTTGTGCTAAGACCACCAAGGTATAATTTTACAATGTTTTCCTTACCCCAAAAAAGAAACCCCATACCTAATATCAGTCACTCCCTCTTCCTGTCCATTCTCCCCAATCCACTGGCAACCACTAATATATGTTTTATCTTTATGGATTTGCTTTTTCTGAATATTTAATATAAATGAAATCATACAGCATGTGCTCTCTTGTGAATTACTTCTTCCACAGCCGAATATTTTTAAGGTTTATCTATGCTGTACCACGTATCAGTACTTTATTTTTATTGCCAAATAATATTCCATTGCATAGACATACTACAATTTGTTTATCCATTCATCAGTTGGTGTATATTGGCTTGTTTCCACTTTTTGTTACAATGAATAAAGCTGCTCTAAGTATCTCTGCGTAAACTTTTATGTGAACATATGTTTTCATTTCTCTTGGGTATACACCTAGGAGAGGAATTGTGTCATACGATAACTCTGCTTAATATTTGAGGATCTGCTAATTTTTTTTTCAAGGTGGCTATACCAATTTACAATCCCAGCAGCTATGTATGAGAGTTCTGCGTGACCCACATCTTCAGCACTTGTTATTGTTTGTCCTTTTTAAAAATTATTTTAGCCATTCTAATGAGTGCAAAGTCATTATCGCCTCATGGTTTTGATTTGCACTTCCCTAATGAGCATCTTTTCATCTGCTTAATGGCAATTTGTTTATCTTCCTTGGAAAAATGTCTAATGTTTTTTAGCCTACAAAATTGCTCAGCTTATTAGCTCTAAAAGTCTGTATGTGTGTGTTTGTGTGTTTATTCCTTAAGATTTTCTATATAAAACATCATGTCATATGGCAAATAGTTTTCATTCTTCCTTTCCTGTTGGTGTCCTTTATTCCTTTTCCTTGTCCAATTTCACTGGCAAAACTTCTAATACAAATGTTGAATAGAAGTGGTAAGAATGGACCTTGTGATTTCGGGGTAAAGTCTTCAGCTTTTCATCCTTAAGTATGATGTTAGTTCTTGGATTTTTTGTAGAGGTCCTTAAGCAAGTCGAGGAAGTTCCCTTTTATTCCTAGTGCGTTGAATGTTTTTTATCAAGAAAAGGATCTTGATTTTTTCAAATGCTTTTTCTGTATCAAATGAGATGATCACATGGGTTTTTTGCCCTTTATTCTATAAATAGGGTACATTACATTGATTTTCTTGTTAAACCAACCTGGCGTTTCTGGGATAAATCCCACTTTGTTGTGGTATATAATAGTTTTTATATTTGTTAGATTCTGTTTGCTAGTATTTTGTTGAGGATTTTCATGTGTCTATTCATTCAGGATATTTGTCTCTTGTTTTCATTCCTTGTGACCATTTTGTCTAGATTTTGTATGAGGGTATTACTGCTCCCATAGAATGATTTTGGAAGTGTTAAGGCACTACAAAGTTAAAGCACCACAAAGTTATGACACTATAAAACACACCGTTCTTACTGAGACTTAACTATTTTTCAAGAAACCCTCTTTGAATTTTTCCATGAGTTTGGCTAATTACCAAAGTTCTAAAACATTTGCTTTTGAAATTTTTCAAATGTTCTCATTGTTTTTATGGAGAAGCAGAGCTTTAGTAGTCCTTATCCTGCCATTCTCAAATTTCTTTCCCCAATTGTTTTTTTTCTTTTTTAAAGAACTGAAATGGAATGGCCTTGCCATATATTAATCTCTTCTCAGTCCTCTTCATCGAAAATTCGTTTCTGAAATGGATTTAGAGATAGTGCAGGTGCAGAGCTTCTCTGATACATTGCTTTATACATTGATCACTATTCATTCAACTTATATTTACTAAATGTCAACTATTCACTAGCCAATGTTACAGAAAATAAAGATGACAAGGACCATGTGCTTATCCTAAAGTATCTTCCGGGGTCCTATGCCTCTCCTTCCTTTTTCTCATCCTTCTACTACCCCATAACAAATAAGAGAGAAGCAAAGAGCAGAACTTAGCTAAAAGCCATAAAGCAATTTAATTGGGCAGTTTAATGACAAAGTATAAACTGTCTTTATTTAAATTTCACATTTTCAGAGAGACTGATTCTGGAAATTTCATCCTTATTAGAAGAAACTATGTTAATCATCAAGATCTGATAGCACTTTTTACCTGACTTTTGTAGAAATAATTCTGCTATAGCAGGAGACTTATTTGATGAAAATTTTATTTCAACAAATGATTATTGAGTTTTATTTCATTATAGTGGGTCACTAGGTGGTAAATGGAATCAAAGACACATAACACATGTTTGATAATATATGCATTGATAATATATGCTTCTTCCTGGTCTCAGGAGGTATAAACAGTCTAGGAAAATGTCTGATAATGACATAGTACAATATAATAGACTGGTAGTGTAGCAAATATCATAGGAGCTGAGATAAGGCTGGCATTCCTGGGAAAGGAAGTTAGAGAAATCTGATACAAAGAGAGATATGTAAACCTTAACAAAAGTCACAATGAGTGGTTGAACTGAGTTTAGAACTCATTTCTCAATATTTTTCTCAGTTTCTCCATCTTATTTCACACTTAATTGTATTGATAGCAGTTTCTCCTCTACTGTAAAATAGCAAATATTTGAATTATTTATCTAATTGTATATTAAAATTAATTGAAATAGTAATTTCATGTAATATAAAATGAAAAATATGACCAAAGACAAAATCAGAAGAAATTTTCTGTTAGTTTGCTTTCATATATAAAGAATACACTATAATTGATCTAACTGATAATGAGATATGTCTGATTAATTGCACTAACAATCTAAAGGTATTTTACTCTATTTAGTGTTCTCTATTGTTTGGAGTTGGTAATTTGTTATAGAACTGGCCAGAACTCCACGAAATTTTATCCCATATTCTATTATCAAAATTCTTTGATCTTTGAAAATTAGCATTATTCCTTCTAATCTGAAAACTCTAAAAGTGGCATAAATTACTTGTGGAATCAAAATTTTCTCATACGAAAGTTATCTCATGACCATTTTGAGGGTCAAGCAGTTGAATATATGACCAACTTCAAAAATTTACATCACTAAATTTTCTAGAGAGCAGCAGTCCCAATTGTCATCAGATAATAAATCAATTACCCACAAGTATATTCAATCTTTGGTAATAGCCAGTTATTGCAGTTCTTTGAATGTTGGGAAAATTGGTTTGGATGATATCTTGTCAATAACAGGGAGTTAAAGAAAGTATTTGTATAGGATAATTAATCTGATGTAATTTGTATGCAAAAGAAGTTTAGAGAACTGTTTTTAAATTTATAAATTGAATATTTTCCATATGAAATAAAGTCCATAAAAATTTTAAAAGATAGCAAAAAAGGTAATAAATTCAAAGAAACTTCTAAAGAAAATTCCAAAGGCAAATGAAATCCTGAAGGAAAAGGATAAAGACGGAGGACTCAAAAATATATACCAAGTTTTTAAGTAGGTCAACTGGAAGCATAACAATTCAAATGTCAGAATTAATTTATTTAGGTGGATGTCAAAGAGGCACAGTAAATGTTTGATGACAATACAGTCCAAGTTGAAAATGCCTAGTAGATGGTTAGAAATACATTGATGGCTTTTATGCAGCCATCTTCCATGGTACATGGCCTACAGAGCAAGTCTCTAACATTTAGGAAGTGATCAGCATTTTTCTCTGATTGTTTTTAAAAATAGCCCATATCTCCCTAAAACTGAACATTTAGTATTGTCCATTGCATTCTAATACAAAGAAGACATCAGTGAAAGTCCTTGGACATATAGTACATTTGTAAGCGATAATTATGTGAAGACTAAGGAAGGAGGGGCAAGCAAAGGATTTTTGGGACTCTGATACTTGAGAAGTTGGGCGGAAGTGCTGCTATCTAAAAGCAGCATGGTGACCCAAGCAATAAATATGATGAAAATTTCTGCATCAGTTGACTCCACTACTTATTTTTGTTTGTTCTCTCTGTTACTTACCAGTCTTCCTAGAGAAGGAACTCTACTCTTTCCTGCCTTATTTATTGACTTCCCAGCAGATTCTAGGTAAATCGGAAGTTTACACTTCTTTCCTGCTCCATTTCTGCTCATGGATACTTCTCTCTCATAACCTAAAATGGTGGTGAAAGGTTAGGGAAGGAACAGACATTAAAGAAGACTGGTGATAAGAAGTTCCCAAAGCTTTGGCAGAGGAAGGCTCAACAGAGCATGCTCAAGAACATTGCATTGATAAAGTGGTTAATAAATCTGCTATGTATCAGAAAATAGATTCTTGGCTTCTCTTTTATTTGCCTTAACTCTAAACAGATCGGATTAAAAAGGTAGCATTTTTGAAATTCAAATTTATACTTACATTCTTACATTTCCACAATTATATCTCCTGAATAGTTTTCAATGTAAGTTTAATGAATATCATTTTAAAAATTATAACCACAAAGCATCTTGCTTTCAAACTTTTGTGTCAAATCTCAGTGGAAGCATATTTACTGACTTCCCATCTTACCTTTTACCATACTCTATATGTATCTTCAAAGTACCGTACTTTCCAAGATGTTTACTTGTTTGAATCTACTTATTAATTTTGAGGCATGCTGCTTTCAATTGTCATTACATTTTTCTGATCTGTTATATTATTAAATGATATAGCTCCCCTCATACCCATTGTACATTTCTTTAACCCATATTTCGCCATGGGAATATGAGTCAGTTGTTCTAAAGGCTTATTAAAAAATATAGATATATGCCTTTCGTTTAGCTCTATTTTTCCCAATATCAGTAAGTGAGCTCATGAAAGCAAGGTATATTTATACCAAAGTAAGCATGAGAACACATATGTAAGGACAGTTTATTTTTAAATTCTAAACAGGTTACTTTTATGTAGTAAGAGAAGTAGAGTTCTGTCTAGGATGTAACTGTGTTACTATAAAGGGAATGAATCCTGGAGGAAATGTCACTCCACAAACACCCTACTGTATCCATTTCTAAGACACATTTCGATATCAATGACATTGACAAATCCATGCTTGAGAATGGAAACTAAGTGAACTTTTGAAATCTGGGTTTGCTCCAAAACCTAAGACAGCTCCAATTGATTGGCCTTGTTCCTGGACAATTTGTCCATATTTTTAGGTACATCAGATGCATGGCAAGAAAAGCCAAAGTTATCATTGGAGGTGACAGAAATATTTGGCAAAACAGAGCCTATAATTTTATTTTCTCTGTATCCTTCCAACATATTGAGGACATTATGTACTGGGAGTGGATAAATAAGTACTTATTGGGGCTTTTCTTCCCATCTGGCTCTGCACTCAACAAGCCCTGGAGCTATGACAAGGGAATTAAATAATACCAACTACAACAAAACAACAAGAAAAAGGATAAACCTTCTTCTCTTCTCATGATGTCCTGGCTAAGATAGTCATTTTATGTGTCTGAATAGCTATGCCCAAGTTGGGTTAAGCTGATCAAAAATAAACCTGCCTATAAATACAACTAGAGCTAACTATGGGTGAGAATACTAACTCATTCCCTGCATCTCACTCTCTTTATAAGGCTGCCTACCTCTATTTTCTGTAAGGGATTAACTGATTTCAGATTATAATATTAGTATCGATGGCAAAAGTAGTAGCAACAATAATAATAATATGTTAGAATTTATTAAGCACTTAGTATGAGCTAGGCACTGTTCTTAATGTGCTATAGACCTTATCACATGTAATTCTCATAACAATACTTTGATCCTAATACTATGAGTAATTTTATCTCAGAGAGAGTTTATTGATGAAATTCACAGAGTTAACAAGAGTTGGAGCAGGGATTGAAATCCAGCCAGTAGGATTAAAGCACTGCTCTTAACCACTACACTATGCTCTTACAATAACTCCCACCTTCTAGTATCTTCAACTCTTATTCATGGCCTGATAATTCACTCCTTACTTTAGGTGCTTTACGTTTAGAGAGTTATTGATTCCAGCTTTCTTTCCAGAAGGGATAAACAGATCTTCCTAATGCCAAGTAGAAAGCAGCCCTTGAGTGTTTTTGTACAGATTGTTGTGCTCACGTGTGGGCCTTTCTATAGTGGGGAGAGGGGCTTCAGGAGAACCCCAGAGCCAGAATTCACATAGCATCAGTTGTGCTACAAATCAGTATGAGACAGATGAATTCACACTACCCCCACATTCTGAATGATTTTCATCTCAATTTCATTTAAGGAACAAAAGTCCAGGAGAGAGGACAGAAGGATTTCCCTGCATTTTTTTTTTCAAGTGGTGAATTAAGTAAAGGGGTGAGGAAGAGTATTGGAGAGAGAAACAAAAACATAGACCCCAAAAGGAACGTCACTGCAGTAACAGAACACATTTCCGAGATTTCACAGCTAAAATATTTTGGCAAGCAACTGCATTTCTGTATTATTCCAATCAAGTGCAGTAAATGGATAGCTAGCTGTTTCTCGCCAAACATGGCAATCCCAACCTGGCCCTAGGAGATAGTACACAATCCTGAGCTACACAGCTACTGCAGCTGCCTGACAGTAATTGATGTACATTAAGCCATTATCATTGTGAAAGGAGTGATTATAATTTTTTTTCCCTGTGGCAAATCTAAAAATGCATAGAAGAAAACCATTGGCATGTCTAGGTGTAAAAGCCATTACCTTTGTTGTCAGCATTTGAGACACAGAGCAGCTGGTTTTCAAAACAATTAGGACATTTAGGATACATGCAGTGAGATTAGCCCTTCTTGCTGGCAATGTAATTACTCTGTTTATTCATTTTAATGTTCCTATAAAGGAGAATGAACTATGATGTAGTGCAGGAGAAGGAAAAAAGGCCTGGAAAGGCAAGTGTGCCATTCTTTAGAAGCAGAATGTGAAGCTGGTGAGCACAAGATAAGCCAGGATTTGTTGGAGGTAGCTCCTTGTCTTCTATAGGGTCAGGAATCCAAGCAAATCTGGAAGTGACCTTTCTTATCAGGCACCCTTTGTAGCCCTGATCTGGTTCACAGACTGAGTCATCTTTGATGGAGTTCTGGGAAAAGATCTGTGAGGATAGCTTTTAGGTAATGCTTAAAGCTCTATTTGGTCTTGCTGTACAAATTGAACCACATAACAATAGAGGCATAAAGATATTTAGCAGTTGTTTAATTCAGACTTTAACCCCACGGAAGAAATCTCCCGGCACAATCACACTAATTGATGGTTATCTTGTCTCTGGTTGAATATTGTTGTTGCAAACCAGTTTTACTTTTTGGAAGCATCCTGTTCAATATTTGGCCTTGTCTAATGCTTATAACATCTTCCTTTAAACTGAGAGGAACTTGATCTCATTGAAACATCCATTTGATCCATTCTACTTCTTTCTGAGCATTCCATAAAAATTTTAGTTTTTATTGCTTTTCCCATTCATATTTTAATTCAGTGACCATACCACCCCTTAGATTTTCCCTGCCCCCCCCAAAAAATTTATCCATTTAAGGAGAAAATTATTTAAAAATTAATGTGTATGAGTATGGTTGATAGTGCATATATAAGAATGTTTTTCTCTGAAAGAGAACAAATGTACAATGTTACAAGATGTCAATATAAGGGTAATATTTGGGCAAAAATACAACCAAAGCAAACTATAGACAGTAGTGTATAGTAATATATCAATAAACTTCCATCAATGGTAAAAAAAAAAAAAAAGGAAATATGCTAAGAGAAAGAAACTAGTCAAAAGGTACTACATACTGTTTGACTCCATCTTTACAAAATATAAATATAAATAAATTAGACAGATGAAAGTAGACTAGCAGTTATGAATAGTAGGGGAAGGAGAGAGAGACTGTGAGGTAACGATGAAGGGGTCGAGTTTTGTTGTTTTATTATTATTATTATTATTATTTTTAGAGTAATGAAAGCACTCTCATATTGATTGAAGGGATCAGTGCACAACTGTGATTATACCAAATGCCATTGATTGTACACTTTGGATGGATTGTATAGTTTATGAAATTGTTTCAATAAAATTGATTTAAAAACACTGAATTGTATACTTTAAATAGGTGATTTATATAATGTGTGAATTATATCTCAATAATGCTGTTAGACAAAAAAATTAATGTGTGGTAGGTACAGGCGACTCTACAGTGATTAGGCATCATGGTGTATTACAGAGTTTATAGCTTAGTGTGGTTACAGGGAAGTAAAAGAACAGTTTAATTAAGTGTGATAAAATGCCCTTAGTGCTGTCATAGCATTTTAAAGTGCTATCTCGTGAGGCCTAGCAGTTCACATGTTTCTCATGTGTATGGCTATGGACAACTCACCAAACCAGACACACTACATTGTCAATTGTCCCTTTTAGGAAATAGTCAAAAAAAAATAAAACTAAAACTGACAATGTGGAAATACCACCACTATGAATCATTTTATTAAAGTAGCCTAAGAAGTTACTTTTCTTTGATAGTAATGCCTGTAAATCGTTCTCACTTGAATCTTAATCCAAGATCTGTACTACCATGTGTATATCCTTCCATGTTTTAAAAATCCAAATCCAAGATAATAATACTTGTCCATGTTAAAGTTTATCTGGTAGATTTAGAACCAGAGATACAATAAATTTTGCACCTTTCTTCTTGCATGTTATATATTAAATATATATATATCATTTTTAATGACCAATGCCACATCCCATGATGTTACCTATTGTATTCTTAAGATATATATTCTAAAACTGATCTTTGTGTATTTCTTAATTCCTGCCTATTTTTTTCATCTTTTGTTTCTACCTTGTGAACATAAATGAATAAAGACCTGTGTATGGTACTATCTTTATATTTGCACACATGTGCAGACACACATTGTTTATAAAAGATCAAATTGAAAGCAAAAATGATAATAACAATAGTAAATAAGAATAGTAAAGCATTTTACTTCTCATTTGAAAATCTGGTTTCTTAGAGATTATTGCTAATATTTAATTTGCCTTGATATAGTTTTAATTTTCTGTAACATTTGCATGTATTACCTTTTCTTTCTATCCTGCTACCTATCCATAGTATTAATAGTGGCCAAATATTATCATTCCTATTTCATAAATAAAAGATAAGTCATAAAATACTAAATTAGCCAAAGTCACATACAGAGGTAGAGTCAGGACTAAGAACCACACTCCTGATGTCAGTGTTCATTTCTAAGATACCACAGCATAACCAAGATTTAAGTTTTAATATGCCTACAAAGTTATTATGCTTGATTTTCTTATTTTGACAAGTTCATGCCATTGGCTAATGATAAAATAAAAACTCAATGGCAACCACCAATCACTATTACCTCAAATGTGAAATGATTAATTGAGGAAAGACTATACAGTGCATTTGATTATAACAGATTTTAATCAAAGCACACAAATAAGCAATGTACGTAAAAGTCTATAGGTATAAATTCAGAAGTTCCAAGAGGCTTGCATTGTGTAAACCATAATGGACTTTCCATTTCTTGGCCACATTTCCATGTTTAATAAAAGTTAATCATTCCTTAAATAAAGACATGTGAGCCACTGGAACATAATATAAAGGAGCCTAAAACCAAACCACTTCAATTTTCACACTATTCTTTTGCTCTTTTCTAAGAGCAGAACAATAAACTTGAATTTTCAATAAAAT
Organism: Cabassous unicinctus; assembly: GCA_029593785.1. Lineage (NCBI taxonomy): Eukaryota > Metazoa > Chordata > Mammalia > Cingulata > Chlamyphoridae > Cabassous > Cabassous unicinctus. The sequence continues at coordinate 72,240 of JAQZBX010000919.1, forward strand.
CAGAGCCTTTGATGTGGCCATTTATTTTTAAAAGACATTCTGTAGCATACACAATTGCTGATTCTAGTAGCTCTCCATTGATATTCCATTTAATAAACTAGCAAGCCAGACACATTTATTTTAAAGTTCAGGTTTAATTAAAAGATAAGACTAGAGTGACAGAATGGCAAAGGGAAAAAGGGCTGTTGAAAGTTTTTGTTTATGACTGCAGAGCAGCTGCTTTTATTTTTAACTAATCTCCATTAATGTCAAATCAAAGGCAGCACTTCTTATAGACTTATGAATTTGCCTTGTTACCTGCCTCTTTAGGAAATTACTATACATTTCCTCATTCTTGATTGAAATCCAGTACGAGCCCATTACTGTCTAGCTGAAAAGTGCTGAGGAATAGTTGTCGTCGAGTTTATTTTTGAGATTGAAATCCATTCGTTTATTTATTCAGCAATATCTGCTAAGTAACTATTACATGTCAGCCTCTGTTTTAGGTGTTGGGAGCTAAGCAGTGAAAAAATTGACCAAAATATAAATAAATAAACAAACAAACATTGAAAAATAACAACATATCTCCTGCCTTGCTGGAGATTAACTTTATAGTGAATACTTATTTCAGACTCAAATATACTACATAGAAGTGATAAAATATTAAGACTGACAGAGCATTGCAGAAAAAGAACAGAGGACATTTTCCAAGATTGTTTTCTTGGATCGTTATTATTCCATCAAGTATTTCAAGACCTGCCTTTATGACAGAGATAAGAAAGGGCCTTAGAAGGTAGAAAAGAAATGAGAAGAAGGAGAATTTGTAGTCTAGGCCTAGGCTGTATCTTTTAGGCAGATCAGGAGAAACTAGTTCATCAAGACATGGCTCTCTCAGGAGGCATATTCAATGAGCTACATGTTCTTGGCAGCTTCTGAGTTGTATCATGGCCTTCCTTTCCCAAAGGTGTGCAGGATATGAAGGAGAAAAGAAAAACTAAACTAGCAACAAGAGCCCTATATGAATTTCAGAAACCACAGGATTCTTAGGACAAAGGAGATGTGACACATGTAATGGAATCTTTCTCGGAGACAAATTATACCACATTTCCCTATTAATATTCAATGCCTCTTTAAAAAGAATTTAAATTTGATTATTTTGTAATCTATGAAACCACGATAGAAAAATTCATGAGAAGGGAAAAATATTTTTTCATTTTACATAGTATATTAAAACAGCAAAGAAATTGACCACAGGCCACTTATTAAGTGTTTTAATAAGTATAATTACATTAGCTCTTTAGAACAAGATTATGAGGTAGACATATTTTATCATCACCATTCTACACATAAGGATCCCAAAGCTGATTGAATTACTTATCAACTTGATACATTTAATCAATATCTATATCAGAATGCAAAACCAGTTTTAATAGCCTCAAAAGCCATTAGAGTCTCACTGAACCATAAAGCATTTACATTTATTAATCAAATACAGAAGTTTAATTAGACAAAAATATTTTCTATTAGGCAACTTGAACATTATAAAGATGGTCATGCCCATCTTTTGTCTTCTTGATTTTTTTTAGGTGCTCATGCATTCTCATTAAGCTTCCCTCAAAGATGATTAAAGAGGAGCTAAGATAAATAAATCAAGGTAATAGATACAGTTGGACCAAATTATCCTGTCTTAGTCCTTAGACATCACAACTGCTCTTACTACGGCTTGTTAAGAATTGCAGGACACTTTGATAATTTCAAGGCTTACCCTGACCATTTCAGATGGCTGTTCTGGAGTTGCAAGTGCCAGCAATGTTTTAAGGGCTTACTCTTTCTGAGCACCAGGCTCTTCTCCAGAACTTTGGCTGGAAGCTGAAGCAGTGAAAGCATGAAAATAATGTTCCATTGATGAGGTAAGGAGGCAGTAGGTAAATGTAATGGTTAGGCTAATGTGTCAACTCAGCCAGGTAATTGTGCCCATTTGTTTGGTCAAGCAAAGCACTGGGCTAATTGTAATACAAGGACATTTATGGACCTCAGTCATCAGTGAGTTAAGACCTGCATCAGAGCCCCTCATTTGCAGCCTGCCTGTGGAATCTGGACTTGTGCATCCCCACAGTCACGTGAGAGAATTTTATAAAATATCATACTATTTACAGATATTTCCTGTTGATTCTGTTCCCCTAGAGAACACTGATTAATAAAGTAAGTAAGAGGATAGGTTTCAAGCTTAGGCATGAGTTTCTGTCCCCATTCTGATGTCAATGACTAATGTCAGAGTAGACATTTTGATTGCTTTCCCTTGGCTGCATTTTGTTCCTATGATGATGATAATAATACATAAATCATAACATTGTGATGATTAAAGAAGATGTAAACAGGTATACAGAAAGAATTAATTTATCTTCTATTACAAGTATTAATATTATTAAATCCCTTTCCCTCCCACTTTAATATCTATACATTCTCATGTATCTGTACAGGTCTTTTTGAATTTATTTAGGAGTACATGTAATCTAGATCTACATATCACAGAAAGGCCAATGTTTATTTAACAGTTAAATATTTATACTCAGCCTACTTCTTAAAGAACTTTAGATAGCTTGAATTTTACCATAAGTTTTCATAGGAAAGTTGAGGTTCAGAAGGGGAGAGGTCTAAGGAAAGCATGTACTTTATTTCTAGACTCCTGAGATGAGTTAGAGTCAGGCCTTGCATGCAACCCTTGGGTCCAGGCCATGTAAAATCTGAACCAAAGGTAAACTGATCTATTAAATAGATTTTGAACTCTGGAAAAATCAGTAAGGCAAATTCCCTTATAGAAATAAATGATTTCCTTTAAATAAAGTTAAGGAGGAATTTATGGCAAGCATCTCTGCTTGAGAGACAGAGATTAATACAAGAGATAATCTATAGTTTAATAAAAAACAGAACTACTTTTCAAATGTATGCATCTACTATTGAATCTTTATAAAGGGGGAGGCATATTATTAAATTGTAACTCAGCAAGGGGCTGAGATAATTATGCCTTAGTATCTGTTGCCTGCTGGTGATCTAAATTAATGTTAGAATAGCAAGTTCATAGAGACTCTAATGGGCACACAAACTCCATCCAACTATTTTTCTTCTCAAATAGTGTATGTCTTAAGCAAGCAGTTGGCAGGTGTTAAATTGCAGTAAATTCATGATTAAAGTCTCTAACAGGTACCTGCATTGCTGATAATGTATTGCACTGGTTAAAATGTAAACCATATACTTTAATCATCTCTGGCATAGGCACTCTATCCACAAAAAGGAAGAGCAAAGGAGAAAATTTTCCTGTGTGCTTGTGGGTATTATTTACACACACATGAATGTAGTACCAACAATACTTATTTTGCTAATGGGGAATCATGAACGAGTTCAAGGTCTTTAATTTGGGGTGATGCCATTTACACAAATGGTGACAATAGCAAAAGGCATATGTTCGGGGAATAAAGGAGTGCTTGTGTTATATTTGAGATTCAGATTAGAAATCCAAGTATGTGTAACAATTAGATAGTTATATATGAACATACGAAACTTGGGAAAAGTTGGGGCCTGACATCTAACTTTTAGTCATCAATATGCAAATGGTATTTTTAAAGGCATGGCATTAGATGAGAATACCAATGGAAGCAGTGTAGATACATATATGTCCTAGAGACCTAAATCTTTGGTCCGTTCATGTGCCAATTGAGCCCTGAATCTCAGCAGAGTTGCAACACCTACTCTCCAGTTCACTGGATTCACCCAGGACAACTAACAAGGAGATGATGATGGACAATGCCCATCCCAAGGAACAGAGAGAGTTTGCAACAGCAAGCAAGATAGTTCCATCCATCTGTCCCATGGAAGCTAAGCTCCCTCTCAAGTAGAAACAGAGTGGGCATCACCATCCCCAAATCTTCAAGATTGAGGAATGAACAATGGACTAAAGTAGACTTATTATTATTCTATTATGGACTTATTATTATTCTAGCAATGAATTTGACCTCACCACCAGCACTTTCACCTTTCTAGTCTCAACCACTATCATGTTTCACCCAGACTGCTGCAATAGCACCCTAACTTGTTTTCTTGTTGCCACTTTAAATACTCAGTCTAATCTACTTATAGAAACCAGAATTATTTTGTTAAAGCATGATCACATTATATCATTCCACATATGTCAAACATCCCCAGTGGCTTAACACAGAGAGTAAAAGCTGAAGTCTTTGCCACAGCTTACAAGGCTGTTTGTCTATCCTGGCCTCTAGCTCCTCCACAACCTCATGTTTTAGCATACTACCACCTCCCCTTGGCTCCCAGTATTCCAGTCACACAATCTTTCCTATTCCTCAAGGACCCTAACCAGCTCCAGCCTCAAGACCCTTGTATTTGCTGTTTCCTCTACCTGAAGCTCTCCCCCAGCCAAATGACTCTAAGGTTTTCTTCTCACTCCATTCAGGTCTTTGTTCAAATATCACCTCCCCAGGAGTGCCTTCCCTGTTTACCTTAACAAATTAGTAGCACTGTATCTCTCTATCCCCTTAAACACTTTAATTTTTCCAATTTTTCCTTAGTGTGCTACTCTCTACATAACATTCTATATCTAAACCATTATTTTTAATCTCATCACAATTAAATACAAACTACGTGAGGATAGCAACTTTGTCTTTTTAAAATGTCTACACAGCAACTAAAAAAATCCTGACACATTGCAATTGCTCAATAAACATTGTTTGATAAATGAACAAATTATTTTATTAACTAATGAGTTAAGACAAGAGAAAATAGGTAGTAGCAATTGCAAATATGCAGGTGTGGTTTGAGGCTCAAGGTGGGAATCTAAGCACTGAGAAATTAAACAGAGAATGGAGAGCCACTGGGGAAACTGGAAAAGTCCTTCAGAATCTGTGTATATGGATAAATTTACCCAATAGTAGAATAAATGTGTAACTGTCAATCCAGGGCAGGGCTGTCTATTCTTGGATCTGGTTTGAAGTAGTTTCTGGACTTAGAAAGGCATAGGCTGGCAATTAGAGACACTCTGCCAGGAGGAGGCCTTTAAAGTCCATGTCTGCAGCAGAGATCTTGGGCCTGATTATACGATCCCAACTGTTCTACTCTGAGTGCTAAGTTTAAATTGACATGAATATTTGTCTTGTGTGGAGAGATTATGTTTATAAATATATTTGTGGGTTTATTTTGTGGGGCTGATAGCTGAATATATATATAGGAGAGAACTGAATATGAATATGGTGGTGGAATCATCTTTAAGTTTATTTTTTAAATTTTCTCAATAAGGTATTTAACATGAAATTGGTGATTGCTAAAATTACATAACTAACTCTACACCTGGAAAAAGGAGTAGATAAACAGTAAGCAATTTAATGGAAAGTTATACTATTCCCATGGCTATCATTGTTGGGGAACCCATAATGTATTACACTGCCAGATGGATTCACAGGCAATGCCAGCCCTAATGTGTAGTGAACAGAGCATGGGTTTAGAGAAGAGTGGAGTTTTTTATGTTCTCTTCCTACTCTCTTTGTCACTTAGAGCATATTATTTAATTACTTCTGGCATCTTTTTCTACATCTTTAAATGTAAATGATATTTACCTACAAGGTTGTTTCGAAGATGCAGTGAGGTAATATATTCAAAGACCTAGCTATGGTCATCATCAAAATAGGTGTTCAAAAAATCTAGTGCCTTCCCCACTCCCATGTATATCCAAGAATTTTCCATACTCTATTTTATCATATTTTAAATGGCAAATAATTAGATAAAGCAATAATTTTAAGTTCCAGGACCATCGTCCCTAAGAATCATAGCTTCCTGACAGTTCTATATTAGCCTAGATAAAGGTGGTTAGTAATAACTATTCTTGCTACTCTAGGAGTTGAGAACCAACCTGAAAGAGGAAACTATTGTTTTAAGCTGGTGTCAAGAGAATATATTGGGACTCAGGTGTATATAGATCTCAGAAACCCATTCTTCCAAGTGTATAGTGGAAGTGGAAGCTACTGAGATACCTCACTGCTATAGTTATGTATATACTATGCTATCCTTGAAGCGTCCACACTTTTTTGGTGTTGAAGCTTGAGAGCTATGACCACTTGATCAATCAGCCAAGGCAAAATCTGGTGATAGCAGCCTTCCAAGGGCACCGTGATATCAACTTCTGGGGCCTTGTCAGTTAATAGCTCACTTCAAAAAGTATCAAAGTCTGAAGTGTGATTGATTTTACTTCAGATTATTTTAGTTTATATTTTTAGATGGCACACACCAAGCAAAAGCTGAAACTGTTTTTTTTTTTCCTTCTTTGTTCCCAGTGGAATTATTAATCTTTCTGTCAAGTCTAATTCCTGACTTTTGATTTAATTCCCTTTCAACTAATGCCTCTATTCGCTTCACTGCAGGGTACTTTGCAGAAAAACTCTATGCTTTATTGACTAGATTTTAATTTCAAATACTATTCTTAATGATCAAGTAGTTGACCACCAATGTTCTAAGAGGCTTACCTCATGTACTGAAAGATGATTGCCAAATCTATATATGTTCAAGGACATAAATTACAAGAAAATCATTTCTGTATTTATACCATTAAATGACTCCTGGAGGAATCAGTGGTTTTTGAAGGTGAAAAATATTATTTTAAGAAACCTAATAATAGAGAAACATATGGTTTGGTACAAAAGAAGGAAATACAGATGAGGGCCAGGTTTTACTACTTCCAAATATTATTATCTATTGCAACAGGCTAAAACAAAGGGAAATAAAATGTAAATTCGGTAGGTTTTTGTGAGAATGTGAGATAATCCAACAATTAACAAAGCATGGTCTTATAGTGAAAGAGCAATGTAACTGGATGAGATGGCCTCCTGCATTTGGGACTACCTCACTTTAGCACACACATACTTGATGACTGTACCATACAGTGAACGAATCAACTAAATTGATCTAACTCTTATTACTGTGTTATCACCAATAGTAACAGGATTCTAAGGTGTCTAAATGCTTTAGGAAAAAGTATTCTTCAGTGTTGCTGAGTATATGAATCAATGAAATGTATTGCCTATGTCCCTTGGTGAAAATTAAAGTAAAATTACTAGTATCTCTTCTAGTCCAATCTCTTGCTGAATAGCACTTACATAAATATCCTTAGAGTTATCTATCCAGCTCCCTTCTCAGAGAGAGAACACACACTACTTCACAAGAAATATCATTCCATTTTTGGATAATTCTAATAATTAAAGAATATTGTCTTACATGGACGCCTGTGTAACTTCTACTACTATCTATTGATACCATGGCAACACAATGTTTTCTGCCTTTATTACTTGATAGCTCTAGAAATTGCTCGAAATCTCCATTTTGTCTTTCATACAATTTGCTCCATTGTTCCCAATATAAAATGATTTCTATTTCCTTCATACATTTGGCCACATTCATCTGGACATACTCTGATGTGTTTATACATTTAAAAGCCATTATCTCCTAAGGATATCGATGCACTAACACTTTCCAACACCCAAGGTTTCTTCTATGGCATTTTTTGTGCATTGTCATTCAATGATCATTCTTTATGTTATTCAACAAATACTTGTTGAGTTATACCTAGATGTCTTTCACTGTGATAGTCACTGGTATTAGAATGATGGTTAGGGCACAGACTATCTTACAGAGACTTTCCGTCTACAGAATGTGGCAGACAAGTAAACAGGCAATTATAATAGAGTGCTACCATGAGTTAAACTCAAGATACTGTGAGGATCCACTGGAATGTTATATGTAGAATCCATGAGACTATGAAAAATGGTGTAAAAGAAAGGGAGAAGTTGAGCTTACTTCCAGGTCTTCTAGGTAAATGAGTGTGTGATGGTATCTTTTATGGTGATAGTGTTTACAGGAGGAAGAACAGGTGTGAAGAGGAAAGTAATAAGTTGAATTTTGGATAAATTGAGTTTATGATATTTGGGACATCAATGTGGAGAATGTTGGGCAATTGATATACAAATTTGGGCTTTTGTGGAAAGATCTTAACTTTTTGATGATGATACCCTCAGGCAATTCCATGATTTTTAATTTTCTGTTTGCTTTATAACTGACCTAATGTTTGCTTGGAGCCAGCACTTACTGGCTTACAAGAGCTGACTTTTAAATATTCTGAAATGTTGTGACTCATTGATAACCCTTTGGTAACTTGAAATCAGCCAAGGTAGGGTCATTGTATCATTGAAATCGGCAAATACTACCAATCGTTTTGTTGTTGTTTTGATCTGCTTTGTTTTACTTTTTTGTTTTACTTTGGTTTACCAGCACACCACTAATTCACCTTTTTTTCCCTCATTTTGAAAGCAATTTATTGAAGTATATCAATTTAAAAAAACATATATGAAAAAATAAGTGCATAGTAAAAGTTGTGAAGCAAACATGCATAACATCATACAGGCTCCCATACATCACCCCACCACAAATACCTTGCATTGTTATGAAACATTTTTAACAAGTTATGAAAGAGCACCATCCAAGTATTATTACTAACTATAGTCCATATTTTACATTTGGTGTGTTTTTCCCCTAACCACCCTATTATTTTTTTGTTCATAAATCATATAATTTATATAAGTATACAATCAATGGCAGTTGGTATAATCACCAAATTGTGCATTCATCACTTCAATCAATATTAGAGCATTTTTATCACTCCAAAAAATAAGAGAAAAACATAGTCCATATCGAAGAAATTCACCTATGTATTATTTTTCATAAACATGAGAAATCACAAATAAACAAAATAGATAGACTTGGACAAACCCTGGGAGACATAACCTCTATTAAAATTGCCACAGTTAACAGCTTATTGCTGGCACCAAAACTTCAGAGTCCATTTCCTATTTTTCATGCCTACCACCTTTCCCGGGATATTTCACATATTTGCCAAGTAGTTTTCCATGCCAAACCAGCCACATCTGCTGATAATGCCTAATTAGGGTTCTTGGCTTTGGGTATGAACACCTGGTTCTGGCTGATTCAGACACCCTGTGCTTACATTCCTGCGGCCTGTGGAAGGCTGATACCACACCATGAATAGAATCAGGTGTTCAGGACACAAAACCCGATTGCCAAACCTTCTGGTTTGAATCCAGGGCTACATGTTTACAACACGAAATTTAACTGTTACTGCTGCTGCATGTATTTTTCTTAAATAAGAATTTAAGATTTTCTTTCCATGGACAATTCAGAGGGATAAAAACTTGAGCTGGTATTCTAGGATACCTAATAGTAATGATGATAATATAATAATAATAAATAATAATAATAATGACTTACTGTTGAAGAAAAGTATAGCTAGTTATTTTTTGCCTCAGTTATTTATCTATAAATTGGTAATAAAATATTACCCATTTCATAGAGTTGATTAGGATATTAAGTGAGTTATTATCCATAATGTGTGTAGCGTTATGCCTGGAAAATATTAAGTGCTCAATAAACACTAGTTATAGGCCTGCAATGGCACTAATGGATTAGACCATGTAATTCTCCCAAGGATTCAATGATGAAGGTAACATTAACTCTAAAATCAGTATAAGTCATTTTAGACATGAGGAAACCTAGCCTTAGAATGGTTGAGTAACTTTGCTAACCTACAAGCCATACAGAAGACCTAGGAATTGAAACTGGATTTGTTTTACTACGGAACAACTCCATAGCACCATGTAGAGAAAGTACAAGTATCATGACCATCACCACCATAATGCCTACAAATATGTCCTGCTTTTTAGCTTAGAGTCTTTCACGTATGCAATTCATTTGACCCACATAATCACTTATGAAGTAGAGCAAATATTATTATCCTTGTTTTATAATTGTTGGGAAAAAATTGACACAGAAATTTCATATAAGCACAAAAAACAGTAACTCCCTTAGAGTACACTAACCAATAAAGGAGTTATATAAATCAAATATCACCCTATTGATTAAACTACTAACCCTGGCTTTGACGCAGCAAAAAAAACTTTCTTATATAGAATCTAATTAATTCACAGTTAGAACGTGTACTAGTCAGCTTACATTTGTGGAAAGCTATGCTTTTGTTCTATATGGTGTTAGAAGTTTTATGCTCTCAGCTGTTAAATTTAAGGCAATGATCTATTTCGAGTTGATTTTTGTATATATTGTGAAGTAAGGGTCGTTGGTTCTTTTTTTTGTATATGGCTATCTAATCGATTCAATACTGTTTGTTGAAAGGACTATCTTTTCTCCAATGAATTGTTTTGGCACCTTTATCAAATATCACTTGAACCTATATGTGCGGGGCTATTGTGGACATTCTATTCATATTTCACACGTTCATAATCAATATGGCTTTATTTTATATCTTAAAATCAGACAGTGTATATCATTCAGCTTTGTTCCTCTCTTTCAGTTATTTTTTCTATTGTGGGTCTTTGCCCTTCCACAGGAATTTTAGAATCAGCTTGCCAATTTCTACAAACAAGACTGCAGTAGTTTTGATTGTGTTAATTGCGTGAAAACTGACATCTTAACAATATTGAGGCTTCAGATGAATTAACACAGTGTAACTCTCCACTTATGTCTATTTAAAATTCCTCCCTGCAATGTATTATACTAGTCAGTGTGCAGGTGTCATGATTTGAAGCTGTAAGTAACCCAGGAAAGTATGTTCTTAAAGTTAATCCATTCCTGTGGGTGTGAACCCATTGTAAGTAGGACCTTTCAGTGAGTGGGACCTTAAGTTAAGATGTGACCCACCTCATTCAGCGTGGGTCTTAGTTCTCTTACTGGAGTTCTTTATAAGAGAATGAAATTCAGAAGAAGAGAGAGAAAGCCATGAAAGCAAGAAGCTGAAACCTAGAAGGAAGGGAGAAACCAGCAGAAGCGCCATATGTCTAGCCATGTGCCAGAAGAGTCCAGGATTCTGATGACGCCTGGATTTGGACGTTTTCACAACTTCAAAACTGTAAGCTTGCAATCTAATAGATTTCCATAATTAAAGCCAACACATTTTATGGTATCTGATTTCAGCAGCTTAGCATACCAAAACACCAGGTGTAATGAATATTTTGACAAATTTATGCCAAAGTACTGCATAATTTTGAATCTATTGTAAAAGGTAGTGTTTTTATTACTTCAATTTCCAATTGTTTTTGACAGTATATAGAAATATAATTGTTTATTGTATATTGACTTTGTAACCTTCAACCTTACTAAGATCATTTATTGTCGACCAGACCATATGGGCCTGAAATTATATTTCTGGGAATGCTTTAAATAAGAATTAAGTGTCTTTGATAGAATGAGATTCTAATTATCAGTTTCTTCTTTAGGGATCTATGTGCTTTTTGTCTATCAAGGAACTTGTCCATTTTATCTAAATTGTCAAATTCATTGGCGTAAAGTTGTTCATCATATTTCCTTATTTCTTCTTGATATTTATAAGTTCTTTAGTGTTGTTCTTTCTCTCGGTTTTGATATTGGTAATTTGTGTTTTCTCTCTTTTTTCCTGATCAGTCTTGCTAGAGGTTCTTCAATGTTCTTTATCTCCTTAAAGAGACCACTGCTGATTTCATTGATTTTTAAACTTTTTTTCTATTTTCTATTTCATTGATTTCTGTTCGATTTTTTATTATTTCCTTTCTTCTGCTCACTTTAATTTAGTTTGCTCTTCTATCTGTGGTGTTTTAGATTCTTCCCCTGATGTCCTCCTGCTCTCTCCCTCAATGAGATATCTCACCACAGTAGCTATCAAAATTCTTTTTTCTCCAACTCAAGAATATTGGGCTCACAAGAAAACAGAATATAAACAAATTTTTAAAAATCCAGTTAATTGAAGAAGAGGTAGGAATACTGTAATTGTATTCTCTTACCTCCCAGAGGTGGCAGCCTCTGAGGAGACCTTCTGATCACTTAGGGTTGCAGATATTCTGATATATTCTCTGAGAAGTCCTAAGTTTATAAATCATATGCCCTGAGATAGTTTTATCACCCTTACAGCAGATTATATAAATATGTCTTCAGTACCTATGGGCTTTGATCCATTGTTCATTGATTTATCCAGCTAGTAAAGTTTTGTGGGCTCACTGAAATGGGATCACATGAAAATAATGTGTATTTGGGCCTCAGACCATCTCCTGAATCCTTCCTAACATTGATTAGCTTTGGAACTGTGCACAATAACTGTGGGTCTATTTTATGAATATAGCATAAGCATATAAGCATATAGCATAAGTGTATTAGACCAGACAATTTCTAAGTGGCCATGTACTATTAAATCTTATGATTTTCTTTACTATAAGAAAAGCTTCTTGATAAGAATTAGCTGAGATATAAAATAAATAAGGCATATTCCTGCATTCCAGACATGTCCAATCTAGTTACTATGTTAATAAACATATACAAAGTTAAATAGGTTATGTGTAGTAATATGTGTACCAAAAACGAGGACTGCCCATAGTTGGATGGAGAGAAAAATAGGTATGTACAAAAGTTATTGGTAAGTATGGGTGGAAATGAAAGAAATTTATGTGGATTTTCTAAAACAGGCAGATTGTGTAATGTCATAAGGATTAGCATATATATTCTAGGCAGAAGAAATGGAATGAACAAAGACGTGGTTTACGAATGTTCAGGAGATATTGAGGCAATTGAGCATATGTTTGTGTGTACAAGTTGAAAATAAAGTTGGAGAAAGAAGATGCTCTTTAATAATGATGAAGGAATGACTTTGTCTTTGAATATGTGCTCAGTGGTATCTCTGTAATCCATTCATAAACTGAGAAATGACTTATCCTTGAAGAATAATTGAAGTGCTCTCATGTACCTTGGTGAGAGTGAGAAAAGCAGAGGTTATGGGATTTGGGGAGGAAGATCACAGAAATTAAGTACCATTTTCACCATATATCAAGGGTGCATACTGTCAACATGATTTGTAACTGTTGATGTTGAACTTGATCACCTGGCTGAAGTAGTTCCCTAGTGTTTGTCAGATTTCTCCACTATCAACTTACCCTCCCCTTGCCCACTTTCAATACTATACTCTTTGGAAGGAAGTCACTTTGCATAGCCCACCCCTAAGGAGTGGGGAGTTATGCATGGGAGATTTGCCTCTTCCCCTCATTTACTAATTTATTCAGTTATATATTTATATCACATGGACTTATGGGTATTTATTTTATACTTTAGGTTATAATCCGATGCTACTTTATTTTATTGGTGAAATTGTTTCAGCTTCGGCCATTGGGATCTCTTTCAGTTGGTACCTGTGCCTCTTTGATGTACTCACATAATTTTTTTGAGCACGTACTTTCTACACTATCAGATCTTCCATACTCATCTAGTATATTTTCTGCCTCAGGCCTAGAATCAGCCATTTCTCAAAAGATCCCTGGTTCCTTTTATTGGAGAATGGTATTCCAAATCAAGTTCTGGGTGCTAGGTATGCTTGTTGCTACTAGTGTGTTGTTTCTTATCATCTGACAGAGCAAAGAAACGTGTATGCTAGTCTGTGTATATGCATATAAATATAACTATTTCTCTATACAACCATTTTTATCTATATTAAGTTAAAAATGATTTCTTACTGATGTCTCCAACTCTAATCCATTACCACGTGAGTCATTCTAGATTCCTACCCTTGCTGATCTATAAATTTCGACTCCACTGGTGAGAAATTTGCCTCCCAACATCTTCTGTTTAATTAATTTTTCAATAAGAGTATACATGATAAGCAGTATCAGAGTTTCTAACCGATTGCCTTTGGTCTTATAGACTCCACTAGTTTCCAAAATTACTTAGGTCATTACCTTTTCTCCCCATCCCCTTCAGTGACATTGATTTACAATTAGATTCTCTTGTCCCTGTCGGAGTTCTTTCTTCGGAACCCTGGCCTCCTTAATGATTTTTTAAAATTTGCACGTATTTTAAAGTTCACTCTTTATATTGTAAAGTTATATAGGTTTTGACAAACACATGTATCCACGATTACATCATACAAATCAGTTTCACCACCTTAAAATTCCTCTTTGCTTCTCTTTACCTATTTATCCCTTCTGCCTTTGCCTCAAACTCCTGACAGCACTGGATATTTATACTGTCTCTGTAGTTTTGCCTTTTCCAGACTTCCATGTAATTGAAATTTTAAAGTATGTAGTCTTTTCAATCTGGTGTCTTTTACTTACTAATACGCACTTAAGTTTCCACCATGTCTTTTTCTTTATATTGCTGAATAACATTCTAATTATGGATATACCACAACGTGTTTATCTATTCAACTAATGAAGGGCATCATGGTTATTTCCAGTTTTAGGCAAATATAGATAAAGATCAATAAACATTCACGTGCAAGTTTTTGCATGGATATGATTTTCAAATCAATTGAGTAAATACCTAGGATTGTGATTGTTGGAATATATGATAAGACTAGGTTTGGCTCGTTAATTGGCTATAACATTTTCCATTCCATGAGCAACTAACAAGAGTACTTCTTGCCGTACATCCTCACCAGTGTTTGGCAATGTCAGATTTTTTAATTTTAGCTATTTTGATAGGTGTGTTTAGATTTCTCGTTATTGTTTAATTTGCAATTCCCTAGTGAAAAATGAAGTTGAACATTTTTCTTTAGTTTATTTGCCTTTTGTATATATTCTTTGGTGAGGTGTCTATTCAGATATTTGTCCATTTTTATATTTTTTTGCTTTGTTATAGTTCAGTTTTAAGACTTCTTTGCATATTTTTGATAGTAGTCTTTTATCAAATAAGGTTTTGCAAGTCTGTGACTTGTATTTTGATTCTCTTACCAGAGCAAGTGTTTTCAATTTTAATGAAATCCAATTCACTGATTTTTTCTTCTTCTATGGATCTTGATTTTGGGTGTTTTGTCTAACTTCTTGTCACTAAACCAAGATCAAATAGATTTTCTTCTAAGTTATCTTCTAGAAGATTTATCGTTTTTCATTTTACATTTATATCTATGATCCATTTTGAGCTAATTTTTGTGAGAGGTGTAAGGTCTGTGTTTAGATTCTTCTTTTTTCTTTTTTTGTGATGGACGTTAGTTTTTCCCAGTACCATTTAATGAAAAGACTATCCTTTCTCCATTGGACTCTTTGCTTCTTTGTAAAGATCAGTTAACTAGATTTGTGTGGGTCGATTTCTGGGGTTTTTATTGTGTTTCATTGATCTATTTGTCTTTTCTTTCATGAATTCAATGCTGTCTTGATCACAGTAGCTTTGTAGTAAGTTTTTTTTAACTTTTTTAAAAAACTTTTTTCTTGACATTTATCATTCATACATGAACATACATAAACCATAAGTGTATAGTAAAAGTTGTGAACTTGCAAAACAAACATACATATCATCATAGAGGGTGCCCATATATCACCCCACCACCAACACCTTGCATTGTTATGAAACAATTGTTACAAACTATGAAGGAACATCATCAACATATTACTCCTAACTATAGCCAATGTCTTATATTCCATGTATTTTTCCCCTAACCCATCTGGTTATTAACATCCTGTATCAGTATTATATACTTGTTCTAGTTCATGAGATGATGTTCTCAAATTTGTTTGCTTGCCACAGTCCATCTTCTACCACAGGATTCATTGTGTAATACAGTCCTGTGCTTTGAAGTTAGGTAATAGCATCATTGTTATTCTTCAGTACAATGTCGATTCTGGATTCTTTGCCATTCCAAATGAACTTTAGAATCAATTTTTTCTCCTTTTTTCCTTGGTTAGCCTAACTAAAGTTTTATCAATTTTCTTGATCTTATCAAATGAACAAACTTTGGTTTTATTGATTTTTTTATTGATTTCGTTTTCATTATTTTTTTTATTTCTTCCTAATATTTATTATTATTTTCTTCTGCGAACTCTGGATTTAATATTCTCTTCTTTATAAGCCTCCTAAGGTGGAAGTTTTATTGATTTAGATCTCTTTTTCTTTCCTACCAGATGCATTTAATTATTTGTTTCTGTCTAAGAAGTTTCATGGCATCCTGTAAATTTTAAGTTCATTTTCATTAATTAAAACTATTTTTTATTTCTCTTGATTTGCTTTCTTTGACTCATGTGTTACTTAGATGTGTATTGTTTAATTTCCAAATATTTGGGAATTATCCAGCTACTTTTTATTACTGACTTCTAGTTTAATTCCATGGTGGTCTGAGAGAATACTTTCTATGATTTCTATTATTTTCAATTTGTTAAGGTATGTTTTATGACCCAGGACATGGTCATAAACATGTATTAGTATTATATTATATTTGTATTATATACTTGTTATAGTTCATGAGAGAATGTGCTCATATTTTTACTGCTAATCACAGTACATCTTCTACCACAGGACGCATTGTGTTATACAGTTCCAAGCTTTGTATAATTCATTCAAAGTATACACTTTGGTGTCTGTCCTACTCATCACAGAGTTGTGCTATCATCACCTCAGTCTATTTTAGAATGTTTTCATTACTCCAAAAGGAAAACCCCCATACCCTCTTATACCCCCATATTATTGTCCCTTAAAATTGGTATGATATCTTCTTGGCCATTCCTCCAAAAATATTACAATATTTCTGTTAACTATAGTCCATAAGTCACATTTTTATTAGTTGTAATTTTCCTATTTATCACTATGTACTTAATACTTTGTAAATGAAGAACATCCTTTAACCATTAACCACTATCTTCATCCACCACCAAAATCACTGTTATACAGTCCCTACATTACTCCTTTCAATTAAAATATACATCCACAGACTACCCTTTTCATTCACAGTCACATTTATAATTCAGCATTGTTAGTTATACTCACTATAATGTGTTCCCATCAACTCTATTTATTTCCACACATTTACAATAAATCTTATAAAAAATTCTACATACATTAAACATCAGCTCCCATTCTCAACTGACATTCAATTTCCCAGTAACCTATACTCTAGAGTTTACCTCTGTGAATTAACTCATCATTTTAGTTCATATTAGTGAGACCAGATAATATTTGTCCTTTTGTGTCTGACTTACTTTACTCAACATATGTCCTCAAGATTCATCCATGTTGTCCTATGCATCCCAATTTTATTTCTTCTTACAGCTGAATAGTATTCCATTGTATGAATATACCATATTTTGTTTATCCATTCATCAATTGATGAATACTTGGTTGTTTCCATACTTTAACAATTGTGAATAATTCTGCTATGAACATTGGTGTGCAAATGTCAGTTCGAGCCCTTGCTTTCAGTTCTTCTAAATATATTCCGAGTAATGGGATTGCTGGATAATATGGGAGTTCTATATTTAGTTTCTTGAGGGACCGCCAAACTGAATTACACAAAAGCTGCACCATTCTATATTCCCACCAACAGGGAAGGAGTGTTCCTATTTCCCTACATCCCCTCCCAAACTTAGAGTTTTCAGTTTTTGAAATAATGGCCATTCTATAAGGTGTGAAATGATCTCAGTATAGTTTTGATCTGCATTTGCCTAATAGCTAGTGATATTGAACATTTTTTCATGTGCTTTTTGGCCATTTGTATTTCCTCTTTGGAGAAATGCCTATTCAAGTCTTTGGCCCATTTATTAATTGGGTTGCTTGTCTTTTTATCATTGGGTTGTAAGTTCTTTTTATACAACCTGGATATCAAACTTCATTGGATATGTGGTTTCCAAATATTTTCTCCCATTGAGTAGGCTGCCTTTTCACTTTCTTGACAAAGTCCTTTGAAGCACAATTTTTTTTATAAGTTTGAGAAGGTGCCATTTATCTATTTTTTTTTTTCTTTTGTTGCTTGGGCTTTGTATGTAGTTTAAGAAACCACCGCCTATCAGAGGATCTTGAAAATGTTTCCCTTCATTTTTTCTAGGAGTTTTTTGGTTGTAGCTTATATATATAGGTCTTTTATCAATTTTCAGTTAATTTTTGTATAAGGTGTGAGATAGTGGTTCAGTCCTTTCTTTTGGATATGGA
Organism: Cabassous unicinctus; assembly: GCA_029593785.1. Taxonomy (NCBI): domain Eukaryota; kingdom Metazoa; phylum Chordata; class Mammalia; order Cingulata; family Chlamyphoridae; genus Cabassous; species Cabassous unicinctus. The sequence goes on from JAQZBX010000919.1 coordinate 90,222, forward strand.
TATCCAGTTTTCCCAGAACCATTTGTTCAATAGACTGTTCTGCCCCAGCTGGTTGGGCTAGACAGACTTGTCAAAATCACCATACCATTTTGTGTAACATTTATGTAATCTAAGCATCTTTTTAAGAAAACAACCCCTACAAATAAATAAATAAATAATCATTATGCCATAAATTTGAGGATCTATTTCTGAACATTCAATTCTGTTCCCCTGGGAAACATATCTATCTTTATGCCACTACCATGTTGTTTTACCACTGTAGCTAAGTGATATGATTTTTAAAAAGTATACTTTATTTTTTAAAGATACTTAGATTACATAAATGCTACGTAAAAAATATAAGGGATTTTTTTTTCTCCAATGAACTGGAGAGTAAGTGTTGCAACTCTGTTGAGATTCAGAGCCCAGCTGACACACGGTCAGCTCAAAGATTTAAATGTCTTGGACATATACCTATCAACTCTAGCTCTAACTATAGGTTCTGATAGAAGGGGCAGAACAGCTATGTAGGGAAACCACAACTGAGTCCAATTCTGTCACACTGCGGAGCATATATTCCAAAGTAAGGCGTAATGGCAAGGCACCAAACTCCTGAGCTGTCTGCCCTGCCTATAGTGTCTAGATGTCTCCAGATCCTTCAGAAGCCCCGCTATTTGAGACAATATTTTCTTTGGCAGTGAATGAGATCCTGCTGAGATGTGCACAAGCATAATCTCTGGAATGAACCCCTGACTCACTTTGAATTCTCTTAGCCATATAAACTCATTTGTCTTTAACTTTTGCCCCTTTTGGTCAAGGTTTTTTTCCAGTTGTATTGCTAGTTGGTGCTTGGTAGTAATCCCTCAGTGCCAGGGAAGCTAATCCCCAGGAGTCATGTTCCACACTAGGGGGAAGGTAATCTTTTGCCCCTCAAAGGAGTTTGTCAAGAAAGTGCAAAAGCAGCCTACTCAATAGTATAAAATATATGATAACCATATATATGATAGGGGCCAAATATCCAGCATATATAAAGAAAACCTACACCTTGAAAATAAAAAGACAAACAACCCATTTTAAAAATGGTCAAGTGATTTGAATAGATATTTCTCCAAAGAAGAAATACAAATGACTAAAAAGCACATGAAAAGATGCTCAACATCACTAGCTATTAGGTAAATGCAAATCAAAACTACAATGAGATATCATCTTACACCCATTAGACTGGTGGCTATTAGAAAAACAGAGGACAACAGGTGTTGGAGAGGATGTGGAGGAATGGGAACCCTTATCCACTTATGGTGGGAATATAGAATGGTACAGCCAATGTGGAGGACAGTTTGGTAGTTCCTCAGGAAGCTAGCTATAGAACTGCCATATGATCCAGCAATCCCAGAAGAATTGAAAGCAGGGATACAGAGAGATATATGTACACCAATGTTCATAGCTAGAGCTAGAGTCTGGGAGGTGGGATGCTTTTTTTAAAAGCTGCCAGTCTAATGGGTGTAAGATGATGATTTGCATTTTCCTAATAGCTAGTGATGTTGAACATCTTTTCATGTGTTTTTTAGCCATTTGTGCTTCTTCTTTGGAGACATGTCTCTTCAAATCCCTTGCCTATTTTTAAAATGGGTTGTTTGTCTTTTTATATTCAAAGTATAGGGTTTCTTTATATATGCTGGATATTAGGCCCCTATCAGATATATGGTTACCAAATATTTTCTACCATTGAGTAGGCTGCCTTTTCATTTTCTGAACAAACTCCTTTGATGTGCAAAAGTTTTTATTTTTGAGGTGGTCCCTTTTATCTATTTTTTCTTTTGTTGCTCATGCTTTGGATTTAAAGTTCATGAAATCATTTCCTAATACAAGATCCTGTAGATGTTTCTCTACATTATCTTCCTAGATAATTATGGTCTTGGCTCTTCTATTTAGATCTTTGTCCATCTTGAGTTAATTTTTGTATAAGGTATGAGATGGTGTTCCTCTCTCATTCTTTTGGATATGGATATCCAGTTCTTCAAGCACCATTTGTTGAAGAGGCTATTCTCTTTCAGTTGAATGGCTTGGTGGCCTATTCTAATGTCAGTAGACTGTATATGTGCAGATCTATATCAGAACTCTCAATTTGGTTCCATTGGTCTGTATATCTATCCTTGTGCCAATACCATGCAATTTTGACCACTGTAGCTTTGTAGTATGTTTTAAAGTCAGATAGTGTGATTCCTCCAATTTTGTTTTTCTTTTTCAATATGTCTTTGGCTATTTGGGGCCTCTTGCCCTTCCAAATAAATTTCATAGTTAGCTTTTCCAATTCAGTAAAAAATGCTGTGGTAAATTTATTGGGATTGCATTAAATCTGTAAATCAGCTTGGGCAGGATAGACATCTTAATGATGTTTAGTCTCCCTATCCGTGAACAGGGAATATTCTTTCAATTATTTAAGTCTTCTATGATTTACTTTAACAGTGTTGTATAGTTTTCTGTGTACAAGTTTTTAACATATTTAGTTAAATTTAATCCTAGATATTTGATACTTAGATGCTATTTTAAATGGGATTTTTTTTCTTGATTTCCTCCTCAGATTGCTCATTACTGGTATACAGAAATGCTACTGATTTTTGCACATTAATTTTATAACCTGCCACTTTACTGAATTCGTTTGTAAGTTCTAAAAGCTTTGTTGTAGATTTCTCAGGTCTTTCGAGGTATAGGATCATGTCATCTGCAAATAGTGAAATTTTTAGTTCTTCCTTTCCAATTTGGATGCCTTTAATATCTTTTTCTTGCCTAAGTACTCTAGCAAGTATTTCTAACACAAGGTTAAATAAGAACTGTGACAGTGGGCATCCGTGTCTTGTTCCAGATCTTAAAGGGAAACCATTCAGGATTTCACTGTTGAATATGATGTTAGCTGTGGGTTTTTCATATATACCCTTTATCATGTTGAGGAAGTTTCCTTCTATTCTTATCTTTTGCAGTGTTTTTTTTTTTTTAATCAGGAAAGGGTG